>APFE030172631.1:0-25816 GCA_000404065.3 Pinus taeda
TAATAAAATTACGACTTTTCTTATGGGAAAAAAACATCTGATAGCTTTTCCATATACACGAGATAAAATTAGAGGATCACCTCATGTGTAGATACCCCCATTTATTATGAGATTCAAGGGATGTTCTATTGCCTTTATCAACATTTGGATGGGTCGTTATCATGGTTGACTACAATTTGACCGCAAAAACTTATAACAATTTTTCTCTCTCCTTTCACCGAGTTTGATTGGTGAATACCAAGCTATTTTGAGGATGATTTATTTCTGATTTGTCCAACATTGAATTTTTGGTAAGGGTTGAAGTTTGGCTGCATAAATTGAGAGTGTTGTTTTGACTTTGAATTGGGCAAGTCAAATTGATTTTTTTACTCTCTCTCTACTAAACTTTTGATATAATAATAAGAAGAATTGATCAAAGGGTTTTCCAAACATTGGAGTTTTTCCCTAGAATCCGCAAAATCTAGTGTCCTCTTGTCTTAGATTGTCTTCTGCATATTTTTTATGTTCTATCTATTTTTACCGTTAATGTGATTAATGGTTAATGTGATTGCTACTGAAAATCTAAATTGAAATTGTTATTGGGCTGCTTAATGAACATTGGAGTAATTGTGCTAAGCATAAAACAGACCATTGTTAACTAAAATTAATAGGTTGTCATCACAACCCCTATGATTCCTGTCACATTGATCATTTTCCATCTAAGGTATACAAATCTATATGTAATTCATGTATGTATCATTGGTTTGATCACATCTTGCCTTAATCATCTATGACACTAGGTGTAGGAAGAGGTTCCTTTAGCTACCACATTTAGTTGGATATGTATGATCCATGTGTATATGATATTATGTCCAATGTGTACTATTTTTATTGTGTTCACTTAAAAACTTTGTTCTAACTCTTGATGTTTTGGTTGTAAGTTTTAGTATGAGTTGTTCCATGGTGTTTCATAATTTTGCTCCTAGAAGTGTGTCATCTTGATGGTTTAGGTATATTATTGGTGATTTGAGTAGGTGCTATACATTGATCTTATTGTACCCCTTATTTCCTTTAGTCAAAATTTATCCTATGTATCTCTTCACAACACATGTGAAGGCCTTCTAAGCTATAGCTAACTTCTAATAAGGTATTTTTAAACTCTAAGTAAACTTCCTAAAAAATAATGATCTATCTATAGCTATTTAATTTTATTAATAACATTATTTACAAATTTAAACATATTTTTCACCTCTTTAAAAATTGATAAATATTTCCCTTATGTATAAAACTAGTCCATTTTCCCTCCTTATTTAAACATAATTATTCCTCATATAATTTTTATTTCTAAGCCTCATATAATTTTTATTGATGCCTTTATTAAACTAACATTATCACTTATCTTCAAACTTCTACGTGAGATGACCTCCTTACCTCCTTTTGCTCAAATAAAAATAAAACTTAATGAAAAACTAAGAGACTGTAGCAATTGATTTAGAATATTTAAAAACCAATTAAAATTTAATTTGGCTGCTAATCTAAAATCTAAATGGACCTATTAAAATTTATTTTCCTGCCGCTATTCTCTTTTGCTAGGTTTGAGATGCAGCTATTCTTCTTTTCCAAGTTTGGGACTGAGTTCACTCTTTCTCTGCTCATAATCTTTATGATTTCGCAACAAATACCCTGCTATGATATTCAATTATTCGTTGCCCTAGATCAGACTAGATTTTTAAAGTGTATTTATTATATGAGATCTGGGTTTTTGATATGGATTTGGAGGTTTCGCTGCAATTCAGAGTAGAAAACATGTAGTCCGCATATGAAGATAAATCTGAGAAGCTCGAGGTGTATGAATACCTTTGAAAGGCATTTTTTTGATCTCATTTCTATGATTTTTATTGTTAAAATTTCAAAGGATTTAAACTTGTATGCCGAATTATGGAGAAGAAAGCAGGGTTAGGATCGACAAGGGTTTATAGATTCAATAATATTTTTTTCATGATTAACAAGACCGGCACTCCTGTGGAATTATGATCGTAAAACTTTTTGGGAAATTCAATGGTGATGTGGATTGATCAAGAGGCTACAGTTGCTTCAAAAGTTCTCCTATGATTGTGTTGCTTCTTGTGATATATGGATCTACTTATGTTGGTCGTTACTATGTTCCTTGCTCTGCTACCATTTAAAAAATCTTTGAAAATGTGCACTGCTTTAGTCAACAATTCTGAAACTAAATTGTAACACCAAGACACATAATTTTTAATTGTAGCAGAATAAAACATAATTAAATAACAGTCACACAATCGCAAAACAAAATTTTTCTAGAGAACTCAACTAGGAAAACCCTCTCCCTGATTGAGAATTTTATTGATAGAGAATGAGCAATGGATTTCTTATTATACAACTTTGTTTCACTAGAAACCAATCTAGTTTTATTTTCCCTCAATCCATGCGCATAGGCTGCTCCTATTTAACTAGGAAGACTATTGAGTTCCCATGATCTTGGGTGTAGGATAGAATCTTAGAATCTCCATGAGGGCTGACACTTATCACTGCTGCAAGTTGCTTATGCTTCAATGAACACGAGCTGATCCAATTTGCTCTTCTAGGTTGGCGAATCCCTGAGCTCCAATCTGCCTTCTAGTATCTTCTTCTGTCCATCAAAGAGCTACACATAGGCTCCCCAAACTTTAGTTGTCAAAATATTTTTATGAATGCTAGTCATGGACTACTTTGGGTAGCCAACAAACTGCCCTCCATTAGTCCAATGGTAACCAATCCAATAACTACAAGATCTACTCCTAGGAAGGACTTTCAACCATCAAGAAAAGTCCTCCAAATGGATCCCACAAGATTCTAGTCAAAATGATCCAAAACCGATCCAATAACAAGGATCCAACACCTATAAGAATGTACCAAAGTACATACCTTTGCTGACTATTTAAGTGTATGTTTCTCTACTGTCAACTTTGGCCTAGTTAGGGCTGTTGAAGAATCTAGGGAAAATGTAGTTTATGTGATTCTTCTTAGCATGATAACTATTTGTGAGGTATTTTATCTTTAGCTTATGAGCGCAATCTTTTCTTGATATCGTTAGCGTGTGTATTTCTTACTTCATCAAATAGCCACCAAAACAAGAGACAAGAACACATGATGTTGGTTTTCTGCCAGGGAAAAAACCTCTCCTCTTGAGAGGAAAACCCTTTAATCTCTTCTTATAGATTCTTTTATTGACGAATACCAATACCCTTGACAAAATACTTGACTCAATTCTTCCTCAAGGCACTTGTCACTATCTCTTGCACTCTTCGACCTTCACAGTCTTCCTCCTTCACATTGTATCACTTCAGTCCTTCTTCGCACTATTATTACACTGTCACTAGGAGAGTCTTGGTCTCCTTTATCTTCTTTTGCAACCCTAGACACAGTCCTTGACCTTGACTGATCTCTTCTTTTGGTCCAAGATAGCCTCCCTGTCTTCGATCTTCTTCTATGACCATTCAATGCATGATGTAACCCTTAATTGTAGCTGCCATTGTCTTAGAACAGATTTTGATCCTTCGCTTAGATGGCGGACTTAGCCCATGTTAAATTTAGGTATGTTCTATGCTTAGAGAAATTTACTTCAACTTTTTATAAGAGCTCAATGACAATATTCAGATTAGCAATCACATCAGCATGACAGTAAAGTGCTGATAGAACATATACATAAACAGTAGAAGACAAGCCAAGACAAGAGGATAGAAGATGTGGCACCAGCCAGGGATAAACCCCAATGTGGGGAAACCCTTGATCAATTATTCTTATATTATTCAATACTTCAGTAGAGAGAGAGATAGAGTACAATGATTTGAATTCAATACTTGACTTGCTAAATATGAGATCAAATATCTTCTCCGTAACGATGACACAATGAGGTTGCAAATCTGATACCAAGGACTGAAGATATGTAGTAGGTGATAGGTTTAGAACAACTGAACCAATTACCAAAAAATACTGAGTCTTTCCTTCAATAAGATTCTCCTTCCTTCACTGCTTCACTGATCATGAAAAGGCTGTTAATCTGGCACCTTTCATATGCAACAAGAATTGATGTATTTCAAGGCAGACCTGGTCACTAGTTACGGCACAAACTCAGTTTGCTACAACATCCTAAACACACCCCACAATCCACTTATTGACTACAGCTAGCTTTCATACAATCCATCCAACCACATGCTGCCATATAAGGTTGCTATCTTTCTCAACGCAACACTTAAAGACCTCCAATTGCTAGCTATGGCCTGTAGCCTAGCCCAACACTGGACTGAAGCTTAGGTCCCTTCAAACAAGTGATTCAAGCAGTTCTTACACAGTAGTCCCTAGCTCCTCCTTTGTGTGGATTCTGCTGCCTAGCATACCGAGTTCAAGAACAGCTTTAACATGCCCAAAACAGTCCACGTTGTGACCTACAACAATCTGACCCTTCACACTGACGAGATATTTCCTTTTTTCTGCGGCTAGCTTCACTTTTCTTGCTACGTCTAAGGGTACATTTCATGTTGCAATAAGGGATCCTCTAACTATGGATTTATGCCTTCACATGTTGTTGCTTAGGGCCTCTTCAATTGTGGCTAAGATCACCTCCTTTAGGACTACGGCCAGGGCAACATTATTCCTTCCTTGATAGTAGATTAGGACACAACTAAACAACAACTTGAACTTCTTGTTTGGAATGCTGCTAGGGCATCTTATTACAACAACTAGACTTCCTCCTTGAGTTGCAAATATAAATCCCTCTTGATAACATATTGATCTCTTCTTACCTACAAAAGGATCTCCTTATAAGACTGTGGCTAGGGCTCTTTAGTTCTGCGTCTAGGGCTCTCT
This sequence comes from Pinus taeda, assembly GCA_000404065.3. Lineage (NCBI taxonomy): Eukaryota > Viridiplantae > Streptophyta > Pinopsida > Pinales > Pinaceae > Pinus > Pinus taeda. Next base: position 4,849 of record APFE030172631.1, read on the forward strand.
TAGAAGACCCTTTCTTCACTGCGTCTAGGGATTCTCCCTCTTGATCTCTCTAGCCACCAAACTCAAACGAGTGGAGAGAGATCTTAGGAGAACTGTGTGTACAAAATGACTTGAAGTCCTCTTCTATTTATAATAAATCGTTGAGGATAAGTTGGAGTAATTTGGTTACTGGCCGACCTTGACAAATTATAAAATAACATAAATAAATTCATATCTCCATGAATACATGTCGGAATCAGATGATCTTTAGATCAATCCTACATTTCTTGAAGAGAGGAATCCAAGAACAATTATTAGCTGCCATAGATAAGAAGACCCACATGGAGTTTTCCCTAGTTTCCAATTTTAACACTCCCTCTCAACTAGGGAGAACTCCATCTGCTAATCCATCTGTCAGTCTGTAATCTCTACCATTAATGCAATGCCTTGCACTGATATGCTTTGCTAAACTATGAAGAAGAAGAAGTGATCGAGAATGTATCATACCATTCTCTACTGGCCCAAATTTAGTCCCATAAAATACTGCCTCATACCACTCTTATTGAGCTGAAATTAGTTCCAACTTATCCCAAACCAATATCATCCTAGCATAGGGAGTATGGTAGTACACAATGTGTCCATAGATAGTACTATGGTCTCTATCCTCATTTCCCTGCTCATTGGCAAGATGAGAGGTACTTCCCACGAGTCCCAAACTGCATGGGTAGGATGTCCTAGCAGGAGAAGGATGAACCACTCATCTTGCCTACATGTCACCAGGGGTATCCTAGGGGAAGGCTGAACCACTCACCCTACCTACATGTCGCTAGGGGTATCCCAGGGGAAGGTTGAACCACTCACCTTGTACACAACAAATCACTAGGGAAAGGTTAAACCACTCAACCTATGATTGTGTCTCAGCAGGAGAAGGATGAACCACTTATCTTGCATCCATAGAAAACCACTAAGGGAAGGTTGAACCACTCACCCTATGGTTGCTAATCGCTCCAAGAAGTACCCCAAGCCCCTCGGAGCTCCCAGAGCTCAATATCCATATCATAGAAGACCCTCAGGAGAGGGTCTCTCCACGACTCCTATTCATTCTCGGGAAGTCAAGAATTTGACCTGTCCCAGGGGCTTCATCTAAATATCGGCGAACTACACATCAGTCCCAATGTGATGGAGCCTAATTGCTCCTCGTTGTACCATATCCCAGATAAAGTGGTACTTGATGTATGTGTGCTGGGAGTGATCATGAAACGTGGGATTCTCTAATAATCAGATCCCACTCTGGTTGTCATAGAGGATCATGGTGGTATCCAGCACGTGTCCAAATAGCTCACTGAAGAGCTTCCCTAACCAGACAGCTTCACCTGAGAACATACTCACAACTATGAATTTGTTAACATTGGAAACTAGGGCCAAACTCCATGTGGGTCATCTTATTTACCGCAGTTGATATTTTTATTGGATCCCTCTCATCGAGAGGTGTATTATTGATCTAAATATCATCCGATTCCGATAAGTATTCATGAAGATATGAATTTATTTGTGTTATGGGACAATTCGTCAAGGTCGGCCAACAACCAAATAACCCCCACGTGTATTCAACGTTTTAATATAAAAGGAGATGACTTGATAGTCAACAGAAAACACTTCACTCTTGATTTCTCTCCACTTGTTTTGGGTTTTAGTGGAAGGGAAGTCTAAGAGGAGGAAGCCCTAGAAGCAGTAAGGAAGGAGCCTAAGCTTGAAGTCTAAACGCAGTCCTAGAAGATGCCCTAGCAGGCAATGCACAAGAAGAAAAGGAACTCGTTGGAGGCAAGGGAAGCTCTATCTTAGCCGCAACAGAGGAGAACTGAACAACATGGTAATAGAGGTCTGTTTCATGGGTCTTTTGGAGGGCCGAGTTTGCTGTAAGGGAGGCTGAGGTAGCTCCCTAAAGGACCAAGACAAGGGAAGGTTGTTTCAGCTTACGTAGAGGTTTTCTTGGGTGCTAAACTCATTGGTGAAGGGTAGCGTAGGCTGCAAGCCCTACGAGCTATTTGGAGGGCAACGTAGGGTGTATTGAGGGTTGTTTATGCCCAAAACAATAGTGAAATGAGCCACCACTTCTCCTTGGGTAGGCCGCACACCTTAACACCAAATCAGGGGATGCGTAGGACTGTCCAAGGGTATTAAACTGCTCAAATCAGTAGCGTGGAGGCAGAGGATACTTGTGGAGGAAGCCGTAGTTTTTTAAGGGATTGTGTGGGTATGTTTTAGGGCTGACTTGGGCCATAGTTGTGCCCTAACTAGAACACAGGCATAACAACAGTGGTACTTGGTGCAACAATGGTACATTGGTGCAACAATGGTACATAGGAGCAGCAATGGTACTTGGTGCAGCATTGGTACAACGATGGAAACAACAATGAGTACATGTTGTACAGTGCAACATAGTGCACATAGGAGCAACAATACATAGCATGATGTACATTGTAGCATAGTGGACACAATAGTAGTGATAGTGCAGCATGGTGTAGATTATTATTGTTGAACATTGGTGCAACAATGGGACAACATGGTAATGATGGACATATAGCAGCAACAAGAATGTATTGTAGCACTAGGATGATGAGGTATTGCAACATGCATTTGGGTGCAACATAATGCAACGAAGAGCTCAACATAGTGCAGCAGTACATTGATGGCTACAGTCATGATTGGTGAAGCATGATGAGGTGTAGCATAGTGATGATGGGTGCATCATCGTGCAACATAGTCAGGTGCAACATGATGATGAGGTGCAACACAATGATAGGTGATGGAGTCACCTTGGAGAATTAGTTGAAGCAACATGTATTCAACCGAGTTCAGCTACCTCATGTATCATCTTCTTAGAGATGATCTATGCTCTTATTTAGATAAGTCAAAATGTTGACTTCTGTTGTATATGTACTATCTCTCTCTCTGTGCTGAACTATTGCAAAACATATAAGAAGAATTGATCAAGGGTTTGCCGACATTGGGGTTTGTCCTTGGCTAGCACCACATCTTGTGTCCTCTTGTCTTGGCTTTTCTTCTCCGATTTATGTTTATGTTCTATATTCAATTTACTATTATGCTGATGTGATTGCTAATTTGGAAAATATATTGAGCTAACTGTGAAAATTGAAATAAATTGCTCTAAGCATAGAACATACCCAAAACTTAATAGAATCTGGCCTTAGCAGTGCTCAAAACAACAGACTTCTACTTCCTTCTCATCCAGGATATCGAAGTAGAACTCAAAGAGAAACAACACTCAAAAGTGCTTTTGCGATCCTCCACACTGCTTGCCCAATCAGCATCATAATAACAATGCAGCCTGACAAATCTAGCAGTGTATCTCAGTCCATGAGTGATTGTGCCCCGAAGATATCTTGAAAGGTTCTTGGCACCAATCCAATGTGAGTTATGAGGCTCAGCCATATGTTGGCTCAACATGCTAACTGCAAAACATATATCCGAATGAGAGTTCACCATGAACATCAATGCTACTATGAGTTGATGAAACTCAGAGGCATTTCCCAAATTAGGTCCGCCAACACTACCGCATAACTTCTTAAATTTAGGCTCCATCGGGTAATCACAGGCTTGCAATCCACCATTCGAAATTCGAAATCCAACTCCCTCTTACTTTTGTAAATGAGAGGGCCTGTACTTGTCAAAAAGAGGTACTCCACATAAAGTACCAGAATGAGAGATCTATCATCCACAACCTTAAAACAATAGTTTGGATCGTCTTCACTCCTAGTGAATCTTAGCTTCATCAGATAGCTATCAATCCTCTCATTCCAAGCTCAGGGTGCTTGCTTCAAACTATAGAGAGCTTTATTCGACCTGCATACACGAGATTCCTTATCATCAATTTTGAACCCCTCGTGTTGTTCCACATTTTTGGTCTTGCTGTTACACGAGGGGAATGGTCCCCTTGTAAGATTTCCTTCAGTACATCTCGTACATGTACCTTCATGCTTTTCTTTGAGTTCATCCATCCCTGTCACCATCTATCTCATATCGGGTAGGGCCTTACAATGAAGATGGGTAGACCTCTGATGACATTGAAGAGATGTGGCACACGACATGGTCCCCAATGGACTTACTGCAACTTGATACAAAGTGCCAACCTTGAACCCAAGAGTAAAAGTATTTTTAAAATTCCTTTTCCAAACACGTACCTTTCCATCGATGAATGCCACCTTGTAACCTTTGTCTTCCATTTCCGAAATGGACACTAGGTTCTTCTTGAGATTAGGTACATATAGAACTTTGTGTAAATGAATTGTGTTCCCCTGATTCAATTGAAGGGTAACATTCCATACACCCTTGGTGGCATAGGGTGTAGCATTCCCTACACCCTTTTAGAATGGCTCCACAGGCCTGTGAAAACCTTGTTTGAGGAAATTCCACCCATAAACAAGCCCAAATCACTCCAGACCTTGACACCTGCTCATCGGTACTCCTGGATTGCAATTCGGTAATCAAAACAACCCTAATAGGCCCTCAATTCCTCAATGGTTTCCCTCCTTTTTCCTGTGGCCAATACAAAATAGGTTTGCTTCCTTCAATGAGCTCTTCTTGTGTTGTGTTTCTCACTTTGGATGAGTGAAATGACACTCTAATCACCTAATATTTATATCCAATATGAGGGCTCCAAGAAAACTTCATCATAGCACTTGAGAAGCTATCATAAGGCTTATTAACATCAAGTCAACCTTGACCTTGTGCCACCATGCCCACACATAACTTTCAAAAATTCACAACTCCATTTCTACAACTCAAAATTAGATGTTTTTTGGTGCGTCAAATTTGTCTCAATGAGTATTATCATCCTCATCCATCACATGTCGAAATGTGTCCATGGTTTTGGCCCAAACAATGATGGGTGCAATGTGAAAATTCCTAAACTCAGAATCCCTACTACAACAACTGATTAAGCTTCTCCTATTTTTTAATTATTGAACAAATTATTCACTACTTCCTACAACAATATTGAAACTAATACACTGCAACCTTCCCTTAATTAAATTATATGTGGAAACAAGACACTGAACAAGAAAGAAAATACAACACAATGACATCATTATTTTTGGACAAATGTCCCTGGAAAAACCCAATGCAGGAAAACCGGTGCAGGAGCACTGAAGGTTTTTATTATCAAGAAGTAGTAATTTTTGAATACAATCTCTGGATGCCTTCCCGATAATCCAGTTATAGAGAATATCACTGAGAGAGATAATTGTGAGATTACCTCACACTATACTGGAAATCCCGGTTGATTTAGCCCTTGAATGAACAAACCCTGGTTGCCTCTTGTTGAAGCCCAGAAAATCGGGTCAACAACAAGGGGGATACCCGCCCGGTCTGGACTTTGGTTCGTAGCTCCTTTTCCGTTTGGTATAGCGGGTCCGATTGGGGATAATGGGACCAGTTTCCCAATTTGTGTGTGTGTGTAAGATTGATTGACGTTCCTGGCTTTAAAAGATTCTAATTGAGGTGATCTACTTCTAATACTAATCTAATGACATGTAATTGTATTCTAAAAAAGCAACAACATCTAAATCTATACTAACCCGGGGTATGATTCTTCTGTTATGCTATCTAAAATGATTTCAGATAACAATCGGTAATAAAGATCATTCAACTGTTATAAGAAAATAATTCAATATAGATGAACCACTTCGCATAAAAAGTTAGGCGAAACAGTTGCGAAAAAAATATCGCATAAGAAGTTGTTCATATATCAAGCATAAATAAATAGCTATCACCGTACAAAAGTGCCAAATGATAACTCAGGCATTCAAGCGTTAACATATAAACAACTAAGCTTAAATATCACTCTAACATAGTAGATAGAAACAATTAAGAGATAGAAGTACCATTTATAACTAGTTCTACTCATGAGCTTCAAGCGATAGCGATTTATCTCTTCTCAATCCAACATCAACTAAGAGTATAGAAGTGCAACATTAGTAGCAGATATCAAATGCAAAAATAAATAAATCCTGTTCCATTCATTCACCAAAACCTCCTCAGAGGGTGCAAAAGTGCATGTTCTGAGGACAAGTTTTTTATAAATTTCTAGACCCTTCTCTAAATGCATGAGAAGGGTTTAAATACTACTAAATACGTCTAAAAATAACTTATTTACAAAAATTAGGATACGGTTTAAATGACCATCCTTTTTCTAGGAAAAATGAAATAAAACTATTTCTAAAATTAAACCTAAAGCTAACTATTTCTGTATTTTCTCCTTATTGTCGCAAGCATTCAACATTTGCTTGAGAAGAGTCAGTTGGCTGACTTTAGCCTTTAAATGTGTTACAAAAAACGGAATCAGCAACAGCTGGCACTATCTTTTCGGTACTGGGCTTACAGGAGACTGAGCAATTAGAGGTTTTCCATTTCGAGAAGTTTTAACCAGCGATGCGCGATTACCTAGGCGCTAATCACGCATCGGAAACTGCCTTCGTTTCTTAATCTGAGCTTCCTTAGTGCGATTTTCACCTCTTGCGTGTTTTCTTGTAGCGGATATAAAGTTGAAATTTTGTGAAAATAATGATTCCGAGAGCTCTTGACCTTCAGCCCTAAACTGCCTGTCTTTGATATCAGCGTTGTCTAGTAGTCCTTTAACCATTTCTGTGCAGGGGAGAATTTTGGGCCTTGCCGCTCTCCGGTGCAGGAATGAACAAGCTAACTATGCAACTGATGCTTCAGACGACCTTGATGAGCTTGTAGTAGCCATAAACCTATTACTTTAGGATTTATTTCCTCAAGTAGATTATGTATGCCTTCCCAGGTGAAAATACCCGTGTTTTTGTTGCATGCCGTGTCTTCGTGCAAGGGTGCCATTTCTTTATCTTCAGACATCAGACCATCGACTATTTCCACCATAGTTTTCTGTACACTGCTTTGTATAACCTTTTGTCCTTCGTTCCTGCAGTTTTACAAGTGAGGTGAGAGTAATGATAATAAATAACGACGGGAATGCTTTGACTGCTGAAGACATTTAAAAATATGCCACCTTACATGAATTGGCTCTTCGATAAACTCAAAACTAGATTTCATTAACAACTGGCAACTACTTCATTAATGAGCATTAAAGCACATAACCAGTCTCGTTTAATGGAAACACTCTTCCTTGAATAATGAACCAGAAAAATTTGTGATGAGACGATTTTGCGATTTGCTTTGCAATATCGCAGATCGCTGCATCGCATAGTTGCAAGATCGCAAGATTGTTCTGTTGTCTTATCGTAAGATCGTTTTGTCGCATTATCGCAATTTCGCAGTATCCCATGGTCGCAACATCGCATAATCGCAATATCGCATGGTCGCAACATCGCATAATCGCAATATCGCATGGTTGCAACATCGCATAATCGGAATATCGCATGTTTTGTGTTAAGCAGTTTCTTGCGAGGCGCAATTTTGCGATATGCGCTATCGCATATTGGCGTTTTCTACGGTTTTTTATTATAAGTGTGCTTCTAAGACTTGCGGTGCGATATATGTTTATCCTTATGCAATTTCACATCGCATTCTCGTGATTTTAGAGTTTAGCTTGTAATTAGGCATGCTGTTATCTTTTCTGCGATGTGATATCCTTTAAGGAGTGATTTTGTCTTCCCTTATCACAAAACTTAAGTTTTTAAGATTTTGCAAAGGTCTTTTCTTAAGTTTACAATGGTAAGTTTTATTGAAAAGGAAATACAATCAGGAATTGATGTTTTGAATTTTTGACTAAGGGTCCCCATTATTTAGTATTAGTCACAACACTAAATAAAAAAGGGGGGTTGTTGGTGGCCACAACAATTGGCGATTCACTTGGAAGAACCAATTATCTCTGTCGTTCTCTTGAATTTTCTATACTTCCAAAACAGAAAATTTTCCAGAAAATTAAACTTTATTATAGAAAGATAAAGTACATTATGCTTTAACCTGTCAATGATATTTTGTTTCAGCTATTTTCAACTTTGATTATTTGCTCCCTCAAGCTAGTCCTTGTATTTACATCAGTCATTACTTGGTTTTATAAAGATTAAACAAAGGCTTCTCTGTAAATCAGTTTTAAATATGCTCATTTGTCATAGGTAGAGCCTCTGCTGCCAGCAGGTGTTCATAGCCTCGACAGGGTTACCTGTTACCCAGCAATGATCCTGAATCCTACATAAAGAAACCTACAATTCTCAGAGAAGAATCCATATCAACACTTATTGCATTTGATTTTCTTTTATTCTTAAAGAACAATGTCTTGGTTTGATGGCCAATTTATGACATAGTCATTCACTTGATTTATAAATTTTTGAACAAGCTGGCTCGTGATGAGACCCCTTGCCTTTTGATTGGAACAATCTTAAGTCATTGCCCTATTGTGGTATGCAGTTTTGGCAAAAGTCAGCAAGTTATAATATTTGTGATTATGATAAGTCGTCTCGTGATGAGACCTCTTACTCTTTAAGATAAAGTGTATCCTTGGATTGTTCCTCTGAAAGTTGTGATTTCCTTAGTAGGGAGGAAGTCATTGTTTCCTTAAGATAGCTCTGGATGAAAATAGTAGAGTTTTTGGAAGGAGTTGTTCTACAGAGAATCTTTATTTTGTTATTGATACCTTTCATTGCACTGATATAAAACAAATTTTCACTAAAGGTTGTTTTCATCAAATTTTATGAAGTTGAAACTAGTATCATATCTAGGCTAGAGTCTTTTAACTGTACCTTTCTACAATAAAGATCAATTTTCCAAAAGATTTGCTATTTATACAAGTGAAAGATCAAAATCTGAAAGAGAATTGGTGTCTTTTTCGTAAATTCCTAATGTAACCATTCACAACTGGTTTTATGAAAATAAAAATCTAATCTACAAAATAAAAGAGTAATCTTCTAGGGAAAATATTTTTTAAGGATCTGACCATTAACAGGTGAAGAATCTCTTTTTCCTGCTAAATCTTGCAACATAAAAGTGGACAGACCTATGGCTTCTATAATTTGAAAAGGACCAAGCCACATTCGTTGAAATTTAGTATGTTTTCCTTTTTCCTCATGAGCCTTGTCCAATTTTAAAACTAGATCTCCCACCTGAAAATCTTTTCTGGTCATCATGTTTGAATCAAAAGAGAATTTTACTAATGCTTGATGATGAGCATGAGTTCTTTTAGCCTGTTCTCATTGTTCTTCTAACTTAATTATTTCCATTTGCCTCAGCTGTAAGGAGGAAGTTGGTACTTCATCAATATATTGAACTAAAGACAAAGAGGGGATTGCTAAATGAGTCGGGAGAACCACTTCTTTTCCATAAACTAAATTGAACGGAGAAGTGCCAATGGAGGCTTTTTGCGTTATTCGATCTGCCCATAAAGCGTATATTAAGTATTTATGCCAGTTTTTATGATTTTGATAATCCTGATTAGGTTTTTATTTGTAGATTCAGCTAACCCATTTCCCTATGGGTAATAATTGGCAGAATTTTTAAGTTTGAAACCTCTTTTAAGTGCAAATTCAGTCATTGTATTTCCAGAAAAGTATGATGCATTGTCAAACATGAAAGTGGAAGGAAATCCAAACCTGGTGATTATAAATTGATCTATGAATTCAATGATATGTTCAGCATTAGCCATCTTGAGTGGAACTGCTTCTACCCATTTAGTAAAGTAATCTGTTGCTGTAAGGATGTATCTATGCTTCTTAGAAGAGTGAGGAACGATCTCACCTATTATGTCCAATCCCCACCGATCAAAAGGTTGCTCAATGTTGACTAGCTGTAATGGCAACGACGGTTTCTTCTCTCTCCCGGCAGTGGTTTGGTAGATTTGACATTTCCTCACGTAATTGTGCGAGTCTTTAAATAATGTGGGCCAGTAATATCCTGCTCGTAAAATTTTATGTGCAATAGCATCTCCATCATAGTGTCCGCCTGCTGGCCCGTCATGGAGTTCCTGCAAAACTTTTTTAGCATATCTGTAAATTTTCTTACCATTTGGGGTAAGGAGCTCCAAGGAATTGTGGTTACACATCTTGTACATGTATCTATCTGATGAAGAGTTGAAATCAATGCAAGTTATTTCCCTCGTACAATTTGGAGAAGAATGGCCCATGTGGCGTGAACCATTGGAGAAAGGATTCCATGGGAGGTGTGACTTGCCATAAAAGTTTCCCTCTGAGCATGAGAACTTTTAATTGGCAATCATCTAAACAATTCTAGAATTTGGCATCTCACACCCTTTGTTTCTTCAGAAAGCATGCATGCACAATAATCCTATAACCATCACTTTCTCTTCTTGATGCTTGTGTTTTAGGATTGTAGAGAAAAGTTGTAGCAGTGGTATTACTAATTAGAGCTAGGAAACATAGGGCATGTGTTTCCACATTATAGGAAACACAAAGAATGTAATTATCTTGAACACTGTTAGCAACCTCTGGATGTAAAGGAAAATCTAAAGGCACTTTGCGTATTCAAAATAGGTCCTTGGCATTAGAGAAAGTTGCTTATTCCAGTGAAGGTTGTTCTGACTTTAACAATATTTTATGATGTTAAGGGGTTTGTAAGGTTCATTTCTTCAAATTGACTCAACTTTGAATCAACTTTGGAGGACCATTAACTCCATGAAGATATATAATAACCAATTAGTTTCATATCCCTTACCCAGATCTACATGTTAGAACAATGTATATGACAGATCTGAACATATAACAAACCCAAACATGCTGTGGAAGACATCCAAACCAGCGATCTCTGGTCCCTATATCTTTGAGACAAATATCAATTTGATCACTTTCTCTAAGGCATCCAAAGGTTACATCTCCCTATAATGTACAAATTCACTATGACAACATACTTCTAAAAGGCAAGGCATCTACGATGACATTACTGAAGACGTCCAAATCCAGTAACTCTTCTCAGTTGAAAAATGTGAGTTCTTGTGGACATCTCCTATGGACAAAAAAATCATATAAACAACTAAAGACTTGATTTGGCATATTATCTGTCATATTGGGAAATTAAACCACCCGTTTCCTATTAATTCATAGTAGATAAATGAACACCTGTTTTAGAGTAGATAAATAAACTTGCATTGCTAAAGACACCTATTTTAGAGCAGATAAATGAACTTGCATGGCTAAAGACGCCTATTTCAAAGCATATATATATATGAAATGAACTAGCATCGCTAAAGTCATTTTTCTTGTGTAATTTTTTTTCACATAAGTCTATAATGAACAATCTATTCAGGACTACTCTTAAGGGGAAATGAACTCTCAACAATCTCCCAAAAAAGTTGAACTACTGCGATAGTTTTTGTATGGTTCTATATATGCTTTTTCTTTCAAATTTTCTGAAGTCATATGTCTGGCCACTAGGAAAAAACAGTGTCCTCTATGAGTACAAGCTTGTGCCTACTTGTTAGATGGTGCCATTATAAAGAAAAACTCTTATTTTGATCTGGCTGTATTTTAATTTTGATACAATCTTCTCACCTCTGATTAAGTATCATATGAAACAGGTCCTTTTGTTGCTACAGGGTTCTCTTCAATGGGAGGGCTTTTTATTCCAAATAGGAATATTTTCCAACAATATAGCTACAACTGATGTCGATGGTCTACTCCACAAACTTTTTCTGCTGATATATGCAATTTATGTTTCTTGCTACTGATCTGTAACATGCACACTATGTCATCAATATTGTCCTGAATAGTTTTGACTCTTGATTTAGCTCAGGATCACAGTTTTAGCTGTTGAGTTTAAAAACTCTTTATTTTTTGTAATATTTCCTATAGTGGCAACTGACATATATGTTTATAATGTACATCTATTGCCAATATAATATATATAAAGATTTTTTCATTCTGAAGAAAACCGGGCTCTTCAATTTCTGAATTTTTCAAATCTAGTTTTTCTCCAAATTAATTAAATACGAAAATTTTGACAATTTAACAAGGTAAAGTTGAGATCTATTTAAAATCATATAAATTAACTACAAACAATTCACTGTTATCAAATATAAATTTATTTTTTTAATAATCTTTATGTTAAAATCGATCTAAAATCACAAAAAGAAACTTCAAATAGTTCAATATTATAAAATATAAATTTACCTCTAGTTATTTCCTCTCCTCGTATGCGTGGCTTTTTAATTGATGGAAAAGCAACTCAAACAAAGAGATTCCAACACGTCTTCAAACAACTTCAACTCTTATGGATAGTAACTTTACTTTTTCTATAGAAAAGCAACTCCAACAAAGAGACTCCAACATGTCTTCAAACAACTTCAACAAAAACACTCTAAAGTATTTTCAAAGAAAATTTCATTGAATAGGAAGGAGTTATATTCTCAATTTAAACAAAATAGTCCTAAAATATTTTGGCAAGAAACCCTAAAAATATTGGTGGGAAATCTAAATCCTAATAAAATGGTGGGAAATCTAAACCCTGATTTCATTTAATAGGAATGTGTTCTATTCTGAATTTAAACAAAATAGTCCTAACAAAATGGCAAGAAACCAATAAAAATATTGGTGGGAAATTTAAACCCTAATTTCATTGAATAGGAATGAGTTTTACTGTTAAAATTGGATGGTTTAACATTTTGATGATCCCTGTCCTATTGACCACAACTTTTGTATTCATTATTGCTTTCATCGCAACACCTCTAGTAGATATTGGTAGTGTTCATGAGCCTCTTTCTAGTTGTGATAAGGGGATTAAGGGCTGCCTTATCACATCCCATAACCCCTAATGTGTTTAATCCCTTAGCCAAGGGGGTCCAAGGGTGTAGTTGTAGGGGCATTGGGACCAAATTTGGGGGTTCATAAAATTAGGAAAAGTGGAATAACATGGCCAAAAAGGCTGTGGGGGGGTATGTTATGGTGTATTGAATGGGGCAAGGGGACACAAGGGTAACATGGAGGGTAGAAGTCGGAGGGAAAATCATGGTTTACTAAGATCTATAATCCTAGAATTAGAGAGTGAGAAGGGGGCTTAAGACTTAATTTCATAGGGTCTATGGGACCTAGAGGGAAGGTAGCAAGAGCAATTGATAGGGGAACCCCAAAAGTGGTGATGAGGGGATTAGGAGTCCAATTATCACAATCCATAAGCCCTTAACTCATAACCACTAAATTCCCTATCCCCTTAACCCCCAATCCATAATCCCTTAACCCCTACACTCACAACTCATAACACATAACTCCCTTGACTCATTAAATCTTAAGACACTAACCCCTAACCTATAATCCACGAACCAACTCCTAAGACATAAGTCCTTATCCTCTTAACCTGTGACCCTTAACCCCTAACCCTTCACCACCTAAACACCTTAACTGCTAACCCCTTAACCACTAACACCTAAATCCCCTAAATCTTAAGTCCTGAACCGCTAAACTCAATTATGTCAATGTAGAATAATATACATAAGAGAAAATAAAATGATATTATCCACGTCAATGCTTGAAATAGCCTTAAATTAGTCATGAGTGATGATCAAGGGGGTGAATGTGGGTTATTATTAAAGTTACATCATGTTTAAATTCCTTTTACATTGTGAGGTTGTTCTCTAATAGGGTTGAAGCATCATCACAAGGAAGCATGAAACTTTTTTGTGGGGGAACAATTAAAGTTGTAACACAATTCAAGTGATTTACATCAACTCCAATGTAAATGACATCAATGTATGTTTGTGCCAGGTTGTTAGAGAGGTTATTTATAGAAAATACATTTAATGTACTTAGACTTTATCTTTGCAGGGTCTCGACTCTAACATGGATTTGTAATAGGAACACTTCATGCAAATGAAAGGGGGGAATTTTTGTTTAACCACATACACACAACTAGAGCACCGGATGTTTCCCTTTAGACCCCCCTTGGTGCGTTCAAAGTGAGTTTACATTCGTGTCGAGTTGAAATTAATAATAATGACCTTCCTCTTCTTAATACCATCTTATTTTCACTTGTGCAACTGTTCTTCCAAATATGCGAACTCAAAAATAAAACAAACCTTAAAATACATGAATATCTCTCAACATGTGAAAGAAGTAAACCCTTGCCCGAGTCTTCCTTTATTGGCAATATGGGCTTTTTGTCACAAGATATCTCCTCTTCTTTGGAAAGAGGACATAAACAAGCTTTTCAATGTTTCTAAATGGAGTATTCTTCACGTATGTCCTTCTCCTTTACACCATGTGATACAAATGCCAATTTTCTTATTCTTAGCTATGGTGTTCATAAACCTATTTCTAGTTGTGATAATTGGATTAGGGGCTCCCTTATCACATCCCATAACCCCTGATGTATTTAATCCCTTAGCCAAGGGGGCCCAAGGGTGTAGTTGTAGGGGCATTGGGACTAAATTTGGGGGTTCATAACATTAGGAAAAGAGGAATGGCATGAGAAAAAGGGTTGTGGGCGGGGGGGGTATGTTATGGTGTATTGAACGGGGGAAGGGGACACAAGGGAATCATGGATGGTATAAGTCGATTGGAGGCAAAAGCATGGTTTACTAAGATCTATAATCCTAGCATTAGATAATGAGAAAGGGGCTTAGGACTTAATTTCATAGGGTCTAGGGGAACTAGAGGGAAGGTAGCAAGAGAAATTGATAAGGGAACCCCCAAAAGTGGTGATAACTGGATTAGGAGTCCAATTATCACAAACCATAAGCCCTTAACCCATAACCACTAATTTCCCTATCCCCTTAACCCCAATACATAATCCCCAAAAGTGGTGATAACGGGATTAGGAGTCCAATTATCACAAACCATAAGCCCTTAACCCATAACCACTAAATTCCCTATCCCCTTAACCCCAATCCATAATCCCTTAACCCCTACACTCACAACTCATAACCAATAAACCCCTTGACTCATTAAATCTTAAGACACTAGTAACCCCTAACCTATAATCCATGAACCAACTCCTAAGCCATAACTCCTTATCATCTTAACTTGTGACACTTAACCCCTAACCCTTCACCACCTAAACACCTTAACTGCTAACCCCTTAACCACTGACACTGAAATCCCCTAAATCTTAAGTCCTTAACCAATAAACTCAATTGTGTTAATGTAGAATAATATACATAAGAGAAAATAAAATGATATTATCCACATCAATGCTTGAAATAGCCTTAAATTAGCCATGAATGGTGAGCTAGGGGGTGAATGTGGGGCACTATTAAAGTTACATCATCTTTAAATTCCTTTTACATTGTGAGGGTTTTCTCCAATAGGGTTGAAGCATCATTAACAAGGAAGTATGCCACATTTTTGTGGGGGAGCGATTAAAGTTGTAACACAATTCAAGTGATTTACACCATCTCCAATGTAAATGACATCATTGTATGTTTGTGTTAGGTTGTTAGAGAGGTTATTGATAGAAAATACATTCAATGTACTTAGACTTCATCTTTTTAGGGTCTCGACTCTAACATGGATTTGTACGAGGAACACTTCATGCAAATGAAAGGGGGGCCTTTTGTTTAACCACATACATATAAGAGCACTAGATGTTGTCCTTTAGATCACCCTTGGTGCATTCAAAGTGGGTTTACAATTGTGTTAAGTTGAAACTAATCATAATGACCTTCCTCTTCTTAATAACATCTTATAGCTTTTTTAGAGGTATATCTTCATTTGTTGTTGGATTCGTAGAAGCTTTGAGGGATTTGAACGATGTCTGAGGGGAAGGGAACTGGAAAGATTAAGTGGTTCGATTCGACTAAGGGTTATGGTTTCATTACCCCTAATGATGGAAGCGAGGAGTTGTTTGTGCATCAGACTTCGATTCACTCCAATGGGTTTCGATCGTTGGCCGAGGGAGAGGCTGTCGAGGACATGGTTGAGCATGAGAATGGTGGAAGAACCAAGGCCCTAGATGTTACATGGCCTGATGGAGCCTTCATCCAGGGTAACAATGCAGGAGGTAGTGGTGGAGGCCGAGGAGGCGCTAGAGGCATCAAGCTCGGTGTTAAGTGCAGCAAAGACGTGGCCACGGCCAGCCGTGGAGCCATTTTTTTGGCCAAGTATTCACTTAATCCGGTGAGGAGGGGTTATTGGGGTAACAAGATCGGGAAACCCCACATCATACTTGTCAAGGTCACAGGTAAATGTGGCTCTGGAACAATTAGAATGGTGCCCGCCCCCAGATATGTCAGGATCGTGGCTGCCCGCGTGCCTGAGAAGGTTCTGCAGTTTGCTGGAATCGAAGATGTATTCACCTCCTCGCGAGGGCCGACCAAAACTCTCGGAAATTATGTCAAGTTCATCAAGACGTTGGAGGAGTACCCACAAACTACAATGCTTAATGGATACATTGAAGTTGCATGGTCCTACACGACCCAGAGGACAACAGAACCCCCTTCCTTGGTAACTTCTATTTGCTTTCAAATTTTTATTAAAACCTTCCTTGATTTGGGTCCTTGCAACAGACTATGTTATGAACCTGAAGAATATCATCGCCAAACAAATTGGCTACTCGGTTGGACTACAACATCTGTTGTATGGGGTTAGAACCCTAAAGGATTTCAGATCCATTTTGGATTACAACATTATGTCAGAATTTACTATAACACTCAACCTGAGGCTATGAGGTGGTGCAACAACTTTCAGTTCAACAAAACAAATAGAAGGAGGCAGTGGGACAAGGAAAAAAACAAAAAACAACATAGATCCACAATAGAAGCACAAAAATGGAGGAATATCCTTCAAGAACATCTTACAAGGGGGAAAAACTCCTATAGTGGTCCCAAAGTAAGCTGGAATAGAACCTAGTTCATACATTGTGGAGTAGCTGAATTATATCCCAAAACTATATATAGATATACCAGAAATTGATGAGTCATGTAATAATTTTGAATCACATGCCATCATTTTTCAATTCAACTGTTTCTGGCCCAAACCTTTTGAACTTTTCCATTGGATATTCACAAACTAGACTCTACACTGTGAGATCCACCTCTGTTCTAAGGGGTTTTTCATTGTCAAATTCCATTCAACAGAGATAAGAGACGTTGTGCTACAGGAGGGACCATAGTTTTGGGGATCTACGGGCCTCTTCACCACACCATGGTTTCCGGAATTCGATGCCAATACTATGGTTGTTTCCAGGATGCCAGTTTGCATCTATCTACAAAACCTCCCATTGCACTTCCGGGACCATCAAGTCCTTGCTGGTATATGCAACACCATTGGCAGATATATTAAAATGGACACACAAAGAGTGGAGGAAAGGATTTTTACATTCGCACACATCTGTGTGGAAGTAGATCTTAGTAAAGGCTTACCATACTGCATACAGCTGAAGCATAAACAACGAAGCTGGACACAGACACTAGACTATGAAAACAAAACATTTAGGTGCAAAATATGCCGGTAAATAGGACATATACAAAATACATGTCTTGAAGACAAAAGGGACATCTGAAGAAAGAAGAAACAGGGAAACAACACAACGGTTGGCAATTTCCCCCACCATATCCTAAAGAGGAGGAGGAGTTTCATGTGGAAGAGCCCATACCAAATGAGAACAATCAAACAGACAAAGAAGGAGGAGTCTAGGAGACATCTCCACAAGGACCTATGGAATCACAACCGGAAAAGATGCCAAATACAATGGAAAATAGTGGAACCAAAAGACTACACATATCAGACACCTCTGATTCTGATAAGGAAAATCCCCGACCAGGCGCTAAAAATCCACTTCAACTTGTATCAACGATGTTGTCTCAAGGGGAGTGGTGCAAGGTCGAGAAGAAAAAGGGGAGGAAAACATGATTTTCCCCCATATGTACATTAAACTTTTTATCAAACCTCTAATCTGAGGTCATTTGACTTACAGATGAAATGCGACTCAGCATATACAAAATGTAATTTTGTTTTCATTAATAAAACTACGAATTTTCTTATGGGAAAAAAACATCTGATAGCTTTTCCATATACACGAGATAAAATTAGAGGATCACCTCATGTGTAGATACCCCCATTTATTATGAGATTCAAGGGATGCTCTATTGCCTTTATCAACATTTGGATGCGTCATTATCATGGTTGACTACAATTTGACCGCAAAAACTTATAACAAGTTTTCTCTCTCCTTTCACCGAGTTTGATTGGTGAATACCAAGCTATTTTGAGGATGATTTATTTCTGATTTGTCCAACATTGAATTTTTGGTAAGGGTTGAAGTTTGGCTGCATAAATTGAGAGGGTTGTTTTGACTTTGAATTGGGCAAGTCAAATTGATTTTTTTACTCTCTCTCTACTAAACTTTTGATATAATAATAAGAAGAATTGATCAAAGGGTTTTCCAAACATTGGAGTTTTTCCCTAGAATCCGCAAAATCTAGTGTCCTCTTGTCTTAGATTGTCTTCTGCATATTTTTTATGTTCTATCTATTTTTACCGTTAATGTGATTAATGGTTAATGTGATTGCTACTGAAAATCTAAATTGAAATTGTTATTGGGCTGCTTAAGGAACATTGGAGTAATTGTGCTAAGCATAAAACAGACCATTGTTAACTAAAATTAATAGGTTGTCATCACAACCCCTATGATTCCTGTCACATTGATCATTTTCCATCTAAGGTATACAAATCTATATGTAATTCATGTATGTATCATTGGTTTGATCACATCTTGCCTTAATCATCTATGACACTAGGTGTAGGAAGAGGTTCCTTTAGCTACCACATTTAGTTGGATATGTATGATCCATGTGTATATGATATTATGTCCAATGTGTACTATTTTTATTGTGTTCACTTAAAAACTTTGTTCTAACTCTTGATGTTTTGGTTGTAAGTTTTAGTATGAGTTGTTCCATGGTGTTTCATAATTTTGCTCCTAGAAGTGTGTCATCTTGATGGTTTAGGTATATTATTGGTGATTTGAGTAGGTGCTATACATTGATCTTATTGTACCCCTTATTTCCTTTAGTCAAAATTTATCCTATGTATCTCTTCACAACACATGTGAAGGCCTTCTAAGCTATAGCTAACTTCTAATAAGGTATTTTTAAACTCTAAGTAAACTTCCTAAAAAATAATGATCTATCTATAGCTATTTAATTTTATTAATAACATTATTTACAAATTTAAACATATTTTTCACCTCTTTAAAAATTGATAAATATTTCCCTTATGTATAAAACTAGTCCATTTTCCCTCCTTATTTAAACATACTTATTCCTCATATAATTTTTATTTCTAAGCCTCATATAATTTTTATTGATGCCTTTATTAAACTAACATTATCACTTATCTTCAAACTTCTACGTGAGATGACCTCCTTACCTCCTTTTGCTCAAATAAAAATAAAACTTAATGAAAAACTAAGAGACTGTAGCAATTGCTTTAGAATATTTAAAAACCAATTAAAATTTAATTTGGCTGCTAATCTAAAATCTAAATGGACCTATTAAAATTTATTTTCCCGCCGCTATTCTCTTTTGCTAGGTTTGAGATGCAGCTATTCTTCTTTTCCAAGTTTGGGACTGAGTTCACTCTTTCTCTGCTCATAATCTTTATGATTTCGCAACAAATACCCTGCTATGATATTCAATTATTCGTTGCCCTAGATTAGACTAGATTTTTAAAGTGTATTTATTATATGAGATCTGGGTTTTTGATATGGATTTGGAGGTTTCGCTGCAATTCAGAGTAGAAAACATGTAGTCCGCATATGAAGATAAATCTGAGAAGCTTGAGGTGTATGAATACCTTTGAAAGGTATTTTTTTGATCTCATTTCTATGATTTTTATTGTTAAAATTTCAAAGGATTTAAACTTGTATGCCGAATTATGGAGAAGAAAGCGGGGTTAGGATCGACAAGGGTTTATAGATTCAATAATATTTTTTTCATGATTAGCAAGACCGGCACTCCTGTGGAATTATGATCGTAAAACATTTTGGGAAATTCAATGGTGATGTGGATTGATCAAGAGGCTACAGTTGCTTCAGAAGTTCTCCTATGATTGTGTTTCTTCTTGTGATATATGGATCTACTTATGTTGGTCGTTACTATGTTCCTTGCTCTGCTACCATTTAAAAAATCTTTGAAAATGTGCACTGCTGTAGTGAACAATTCTGAAACTAAATTGTAACACCAAGACACATAATTTCTAATTGTAGCAGAATAAAACATAATTAAATAACATTCACACGATCGCAAAACAAAATTTTTCTAGAGAACTCAACTAGGAAAACCCTCTCCCTGATTGAGAATTTTATTGATAGAGAATGAGCAATGGATTTCTTATTATACAACTTTGTTTCACTAGAAACCAATCTAGTTTTATTTTCCCTCAATCCATGCGCATAGGCTGCTCCTATTTAACTAGGAAGACTATTGAGTTCCCATGATCTTGGGTGTAGGATAGAATCTTAGAATCTCCATGAGGGCTGACACTTATCACTGCTGCAAGTTGCTTCTGCTTCAATGAACACGAGCTGATCCAATTCGCTCTTCTAGGTTGGCGAATCCCTGAGCTCCAATCTGCCTTCTAGTATCTTCTTTTGTCCATCAAAGAGCTACACATAGGCTCCCCAAACTTTAGTTGTCAAAATATTTTTATGAATTCTAGTCATGGACTACTTTGGGTAGCCAACAAACTGCCCTCCATTAGTCCAATGGCAACCAATCCAATAACTACAAGATCTACTCCTAGGAAGGACTTTCAACCATCAAGAAAAGTCCTCCAAATGGATCCCACAAGATTCTAGTCAAAATGATCCAAAACCGATCCAATAACAAGGATCCAACACCTATAAGAATGTACCAAAGTACATACCTTTGCTGACTATTTAAGTGTATGTTTCTCTACTGTCAACTTTGGCCTAGTTAGGGCTGTTGAAGAATCTAGGGAAAATGTAGTTTATGTGATTCTTCTTAGCATGATAACTATTTGTGAGGTATTTTATCTTTAGCTTATGAGCGCAATCTTTTCTTGATATCGTTAGCGTGTGTATTTCTTACTTC
>APFE030172634.1:0-18178 GCA_000404065.3 Pinus taeda
TCCTGCACTAGTTAAGAGGCTGGGCAGGCCTTTTGCTTGCAGTTCTGCCATTTTGATCCTAAATTCCTCCACATCTGCTGTCATCTCAAAACATTTTCTCTCCACTGCCTGTATATAACTCCTGAGGGTGAGCACTTTCTTGGCAAGGAGGACAGCTTCGGTTCTATTGGGAATACCCATGGCTGCCAATTCCTCCTGCTCATGCCTGTTCAGGAAGTCTACCATCCTATTGGCCTATTCTGGCCTGTTGCCCAGTACTGCTTTGGCCTTATTTATCTCTATGTGTGCTTGGCCTAGCAGTTCCATCTGCTGATGTATTGTCTTTATTGATTTCCATTGTTGTGTGATGGATTTGCTTATTTTGGCCCATAAAATCCTCTCTATCTCGGCCATGGCTGTTTCTAGATTTAACTCTTTTTCTAAGGCCTTTATCTTATCCTTGAGGGCCTTTATTTCTCTGCCCTGCTCAGCGACCGTCATCTTGGATTTGTCATATTTCGACTCCAGCTCTGCCAACTTCTCCTTGGTTTTCTTTATTTCATCGGCCTGGAGCTCCATTTTCTTGACAACCTTGGTTATGTCCTCTATAGTTGGATTGTCCTGTTGAGCTGCTGATGTACCTGCTGCTTCTGTTGTGGGGGCCCCTGTTGCCCCTGATGTTGCTGTTGTTGCTGCTGTTGTAGAAGTAGTTGGAGGAGCTTGGGAAGTGGATTCTCCCTGCTTGTCTTGTATTTCTCCCTCCAATTCTTTCTCAAATTCTCTTATCCTCTAATCCTGTTGCAGCAAGAGGTCTAGTTGATCCTCTAGCTGTTTCTGCTTTTGAAGCTCAGCTGTCTGAGGGTGTTCAGTGGGTGGCAGCTTCAACCTCTTCCTTAAGGCATTGAGGTCATCCTCTTTCTTCTTCATAAGGGCCTTAACGCCTGTTGGATCATTAGGATCATGCCCTAGGTCAACAATGATATCTTCAAGCGATTTTATTCTGTTGTCCTTGGCTTTGCAGGACATCCTCTCAATGTCCAGCTGAGTGTTAGTGTTTTTCAATGATTCTTTCAGCTCATGGGCCAATGTGGCCTTTTCCACTAGGGTGGCATAGACCATCTCTCCAGCCTGCTTGTGGAGTTCGATTTGGTCCATGGGGTGTATATCTCTGGCCAAGACCTCCACCCTTGTCTTTATGAAGTCTGCAGCCGTTTTAGGCTGCGGCCCCTTGGGCTTAAAATGACTGAAGATAATCTTCTCCTCTTGGATGTCATAAACTGACATCAGTCTTTCTTGCATGGCTGGTGTAGCATCTATAAATTGTTTGTACACCTCAGCCCTCAATAGCTCATTTTGAGCCTTTATTTGTTTGAAAGAAGCCTTGGTGCTCTTTGGCTTCTTGCTCTGCTGTGATTGGGAGGCCACCTCCAAGCTGACGTGTAAATTTTGCTCCTGCTCAAAGGAGCTTGTTCCTGTCTGCTGGCTGCTCTCCTTGTCCTCTGTTGAAGTGTTTAAGACATCTTCAGAAATGTCTTCCACCTGTGGGGAATCTGCCCTTTGCCTTTTGGCTTCTGGCTGGTCGGAGGATCCACTGAGAGGAGTGGACTCTTCTCTTTGTCTCTTTACTCCCCTTTCTTCATGTGCTGGGGTTTGTAGAACTGGGGCAGTTGACTGCTGCGTTTGAGGTGGTGGCATTTGTATTGCAGGAGTTTGTGGCAGCCCATTCTGTGGCTTTTTAGCTTGTTCTTGTTGCTGACCCGTTTGCTGCTCTGTTTTTTGTTGTGTCTCCTGTTGTGTCTTCTGCCCTGTTTCCTTTTCTGTTTCCTTCTCTGTTTCCTTCTCCCTCTGCTGCTCTGTTTGCTGCTCTGCCTGTTGCTCAGTTTGTCCCTTTACCAGCTCATCCTCTGCACCTAGTATTCCTTTGCCTTTGTCCATTGCTGATACTGATGTAGTAGGTGCCTTTGGTGCAATCCTGGTAATTGAGGTCCCTTGTCCCACTGAGTAAGGCAGTCTGAAGGGTACCTGCTGCACATAATCTAGGTCAATTGTCTTTTCAAGCTCCTTGACATTTTTAAGCATTCTTTCTTCCTCAGTTAAACCCTCAACTAGAGTATCCGGTTGCCATTCTTGCAAGTTGGCATATTGTTCTATGTGATGATATTGGCAATGCTTAATGGCTAGGAGCCTATACTTATTTCTCCTAGCAGAGATGACTCCTTGAGGGTCATAAGGGACCCACCGAAAGTTATAGGACAGCTTGAAATTGTCCTTCAGGATTAAATCTGCAGCTTCCCATCCTTCCTTTTTATTCATGATGAAGGGGCCCATTTCATTTTTGAAGTTAAGGTGAGCCTTTTTCTTGGAGCTGTGGAAGTGTGTAAGGTCTGACTGAATCAGTTGCCTATAATATTCCAATGCAAACAACCTCATTGGTACGTATTTGGGGAGCCTGTATGGACAGAGCTCACCATTAAACCATAGACCCCTGAATACTGTATGGATGTTTCATATATGGGTTACCAAGTCACCATGTTTCTAGAAAGGTCCTGCAGAGCCTTTCTTATCTCATTGGAATATTCTGGGAGGTGGTACTTCATCAACATGCAGGAGTACAGACATATACTGGTCAACAAAACCTCCATTATAGGGTGAATTTTGTGACTTTGTGATAGACTGAGCGTCCAGAAGATAACAGATCTTCTTTCCCCCTGTATGAATCCAGCCTTCTGATGTAGCATGGGAAAGGCTTCAGGAATTGATTTACTATGCAACACTATGTAGATGTAAGCTGCAATATCTGAAGACCCCCTGTCTGTCCACTTTTGGTCAAATGATCATGAATCTTATAAATCTAGCAAAGTTCTTTTGGCAGGGGGTTCTATGGGCATTGTAACAGACAGCATTACTAGCATGGCTCTATGCCACATGCTCACTGTTTTGTATACCACCCAACACATAGGCTATCATTGTCTTAAGTAATAGCCTGCCTAACATCATTGAATTGTTCATTCAGATAGGGATTCTCTAGTAGTCTTTGGCACTCAGGGTCTCATGAAGTTCCTTGATGATCTTTTTGCCAGCTCTTCCACTCGGTCATCTTGTCACCAGGCATCATCAAATGATTCATGGAGAATGGGATCAGCAACTCTGTCTGATCAAAGTGTAACATCTTGTTTATGGACTCAGCATTGATGTAAAAGAGGATCCTCCCTGATGGGGTGCTGACAGCTCTGTGCTGGGCATCATAATGTTCAGCACAGAGGTGAATGATTTCGGGGAAAACATTCACAGCTGGGAGACAGTAATAGGGCAGGTTTGATTCCCAGACTCCATGTGTACCATGCCCATCCTTGTAGTCTTCCCTTAGTCTACTGAAGGTCTGCAAGAAGTCCCTGTTTCCTTCCAAGTCTCCAATGAGACCATCCTTGTCCACTAATGGCAGGGCCTCCAGCTCCTTATTTGTTTGACTCTGTGAGGTCACACTGATGGATGAAGTTGCAGGAGATGCCATGATAGAAGCTAATCTGTAGAGATAGGGGCAGTGGTTTGACAAGTCCTTAAAGAGTTTTTAGCTGCAGGTCAACTGCTGATACAGTGAGGTGTCCTTTCTTCAGGGGGTAATGCAAGCTGGATTCTGTGTTTTGCTGTGAAATTCACAGGGATGTGAATTGTTAATGAAAGATTGCAGAGCTAGTGAGGCTTCTTTGGTATGACAACAGGTGGCCTGTACTTGGCAAAAGGGAACAATGCCTAGTACTTCGGGAGGAATTTCGGGGTCTTTAGCCCGCGAAAGAGCACTCTTCTGTCGAATTGGGGTTTAAGGGTGCTGCAGATTACTTAGGTTGACTTTGTGTGATAGGCAGAGCTGAATTTGAAGAGTTTTACTGGTGCTTAATGGTGAATTTTTACAGAGAATTGAAATGCATGGGCGAAGTGGGAAACCGGCTAAATACCTGAAAAACTAGCTTGGATGCTTGCGAGCCGGGCTGTGGAGGCTTAGCACAGTGGAATTGTGGACTTGCAACGGTTGAAATCTTTGAATTTGTTGGCTGGAAGACAATTTTTCGCGACAACTGGTTGTCGACGGCTCCTTCTTTTACGTATGAAAATGACTTAAAACAGCTTATTTGGCCGTTTATAACGTTGAATTTCGGAAAAAGCCGCTATTGGCACTTTTCCACCGATGACGTCAGCATGACGTCATGGTGGGCCCATAGTACGGCGGTGACGTGGTGCTGACGTGAGAACCAGGGTGGCAGGACACGGTGGCGGGCTGATGTGGTGGCAGGGCTGCGTCGAGGGCCACGGGGCGCGTGGGCGGACAAAGTATGGTGACGTCAGGATGGCGTCGCAGTGACGTGGGAGGGAGGGCGGTAAGCTGGATGGTGGTAAGCGGGTTCCCCGCACCACCTTTGGGGCAAAGGCGGTATCGGGGAGAGGGCTCCGAACAACCTCAGCGCCCGCCACGCGTCCTTGTACGGGCCCAAAACCACTTTCCCCGGACGCTAAAGGTCGACAGATCGGGGCGCAAGATTGACCGCCCACCCTTGGATCTAACTGGCGGAGATCGGACGGCTGGCGGGTCCTCCGACGGGCCGCGCAGGTTGGGAAGGGGCCCGCCATGGAATTAAAATATTGATTTAAATATTTGGGCGGGGAACTTTGGGTTTTATGTTTTTTTCGGGTTTTATCATTTTTTTGAAAAAGGGTTAGGGGTAGGAGGGGTTTTATTATGATTTTTCTTTGCAAATGAGGGCCATATGAACAAAATGACATGGAATGAGAAGAGATGACCTGGGAGGTTCATCAAAGTGACCAGGTGTCACTTTGATTCCCTTTTTAAACAGACCATATGGCTATAATGCCAGGGGAGGGATATTTATAGAAATTTTGGGGTTTATACACCATGGCGTTAATACTAGTAGGGAAGGGTGAGATAGGGGAATTACATAGTAGGATTAGCTGTTAATGTGGGGGGAGAATATGGATGAGGATCAGTACACCCAAGTCTTCTTGAAAATAACTTAGTGCAAAGAGTAGATCAAAATGAAAAGACTTTTTGCACAAGAAATGTGGCTTTTAAGGCCATAAGAACATGACAAGGCGATAAGCTTCTCTGATCTACACAACTGGGGAAAGGGTGTTAATAATGAGTGATATACAAATGAAAATAGGGAAGTTAGTCATGCTCCATTATGTTGCTTTTCCTGTAGATGTTTTAGCAACTTTGGTCTTGAAAGAGACACCACTTCTGCAACCCCATCTACTTACCCAACTATTTTGCCTAACATTTTTATTTCTTCTTGTAGGGTGCATTTAGGCTAGCAAACCCTTTAAGTGCCTTTTCTTTTATATTGGCTTTTTTGCTCTCATTTCCTATGTAAGGCTACCCTTATTCCTTCCAGGCCCCAGATTAAGCAGTTGGGAACCTTAGCTTCTCTACCTTGCTACTGATCTGCCAAGATTAAACAGTTTGGACAGATTTCTTTCTCTATTCTACAACATAAAATTGAAAACATGGCATGATCCAGTTTAGACTGTTGGATCATCCATAAAACTTTTTTGTGAACATGCAGGCCTATATACACCTTCTCTTTTCTTGCAAATATGGAACCTTTGTAACAGCAAAAATGGAGCATATTTGGCCCTTATATTTACCCATCATGAAATATGAAACCTATTGGTATAGGTATCCAACAGCAGGAACATGTATAATAGGGGGCACAACATGCACAGACAGATGAAATTGTGCCCGTACAAGTTATAGATCCATCCTAGTAGCTGGCATGAAGCAGACAAGGTGAGTAGTATTTTTGATCTCATGCAAGGGAATTCAATAACATGCATGTCATTGTGCGCACACATGCAATCCCACCAATTTGGCACACTCACCGAGGTGAAGACAAGAAGCAATTTTGACTGTGGCCGAACATGCAGTTTGACAGTTGATGCACATGACCACTAGCACACACTTGAAGATCAACACAGACACTATGCATCAGTGTGCTTCTGGTTTGGCTACATCCAAGAAGACCAATGCTATTAGATGAGTTGGACGAAGGAGCCATATTAGTGCACTAGATGAAACAGAGGTAAGAGTTAGCTTCAATAAGATGTCACTGTTGAGCGCCCAGACACCATCACGGACGACCAAACTTGGCATCATCTCACCACCTTCACTATCATAAGGATGTCGAAGAGTTGGTCTCACCACAATGGTCCGAGTGTCAATGATGTCTTGCATGACTTGCTCAAGCCATTTTGTCTCTCAAGGGAACATGTGCCTTGTAATGTAACGTCTTGTCAAGTGGAAGTTCAAGTGTCGATAGTTGAATGTAATAGTCATAGAGTAGTTGAAGAGTCATGAGGGTAGATGAATGGTCACAAAGGGGAATGTTAAGGGTCACCCCACCCTTTTTTATAAATAGTCCCTCAACACTCATTTTAAAGGCTTTTGGTCAGCCAAGCTTCTGATAAGACTATCTTAGAGAGAACTTGGACGGTATTGTAACGAACCTTGGTTTCTCCACTATGCAGAGCTAGTATATCGTTTTGGAGGAGCAGGCGGTTTTGGCTGAAATGTTCCACTGTCAGAACTAGTGGTTGGAGATGGATGTATTGTATTACTGGAACTTACACTTCTTAATATAATAGAGCCATCACATTTCATGCATATGTTGTATTGTATTTCAAATATCTTGAGTACTCTAAATGATATATGTATCTATTTTCTTATGCATGCATGTGTAGCTATTTTTGTGTATGTATGTATGAATCTTTCTAAAATGTGTTGTTGGTTTAACCATCACTTTGGATTTCTATCTAACTTTCCTTCCATGTTGTGATGCATCTTTTCTCGTGTGTTCCCTTCTTAACTCCATGCTATCACAGGTTTCTAAGGGGTGCAATTACCTCACCTTCCGTGTGTTAGAACTGCTCATGCACCTTCCTTGACTTACCGCATATGTCACACCCTTGCTACCAATAGGGACATCTTACTTGACTCTGTGTGAAACCACAGTCAAGGCATTATTGTAAAACCCACTACTAGGACTCCTACACCAAATGGTTTTAGGTCTAATTGGGACTTCTTACCAGGAAGATCCCCTGACATGTTTGCGGGTCCAGCACCATCAAAATTTCTAGCGCTAGAAGGAGGGCTAAATGACAAGCTAAGTCCTCACATCTATTTTAAATCTCTACATATCCATCATGACTAACTACAGAGTTGCTCTTACGGAATGGATGTGTTATGCAAACGACTTCATTATCTCGAAAAATCTCTCGGATATCTTGTCACATAAAACATACGATGGTGGAGGCCATGCAACCTTGGTTAGGCATGCAATCGGCGTTGTAGGCTCATGCGAAAGACATGGAATATTTGAAGAATCCATGACATGTGCATTGTTCGTCTACATGCTTCAAGGGCACCCAATGCACTAGTGTGCCACGCTATGTGAAAAAAATATTCATTTTCTTGCTCATCTGGTTGCAAAGATAGATTGTTCTTTCAATCACTTTAACTATAAAGCACTTGATCAAGGAATTTTGAAATTACAAAAATCACACAATGAATCCACTGAATAGATTTACACACACTTTTGTAATCTTGCATACTGATTTTCTGAAGATGAGATTGATTGGGAATTTCTCAATGGAAGATTTGAGTATCTTCTTTACGTATATGAAAATCCGCAATTCATGAAATCATTCGGATCCCGCTCAGCACACTTCGGTGATGGAGCTGCACAATCACAGGTAGGCATAGTTGCTATCACAAGTGACTGTCCTCCATCACCTCATCAAATAGTTCCACCATCACAGAGTGATGTGGGAGATTGTGCACACACATATGTTGAACTGTCACATCCTCAAACCCCAGCTGCTCTTGATATTTACGCAGATTTGGCTTGCAATCCTGTTGGTTATCACGTGGATTCATTCCCTCAACCTCCATCCCCGCGTTCTGTTGATCCTTCGGATTGTACTATCTTGTGCTCTTCCATTCCGGACTCCTCACCTGTTGTGAACGAGGATGCAACCAACATTTGCCATCATTCATGATGAGTGTGTTTAGGAATATAAAGAAGAACCCACGGTGAAGGATGACTCCCTTCCATTTGCACTTCACCCACTTTATCTTGACATCCCTTGTGATTCTACCACTATTAATTTCCCCTGTGAAAACTCATTTCTGGATGTTTCTACTTCTGATCATTTGCAGGTGAAATCAGATGTCATTTTGTCATTACATTACAGAGATGACACATCTTCCTCTGAAAATCCATCCAATCTGTCATTTGTCATTTCTGAAAACACAAAGGGTGAACATCCTTTCTTCTAATCTACCCCTCTGCATGATTCATCAAATGATGACGACTGCAAAAAACATCCCGAATTTTATGATCTTGATTATCGTGATCTATCTACTTCTTCATTTGATCATATATGGTCAATCTGTCTAAGACACTAGTATATGATGATCTATCTGTTGATGAAGTCAAAACCCCCCAGACTGTCAAGGTGCTTTAGCCCGAGCTAATGGTTATGTCAAGCCCTCACTGTCCTGAGGTTGGTTTCACTTCCAATTAGGAAATTGTTGAAACATGTAAGGCTCCTCATCACTCTCTGCTTTGCATTGAAGATCAACCAAACACTCAGATTTCACTTCCTCCACTTGAACTACACAATCCCATCGCTCATGCATTGGAGGAATCTTATAGAGAAAGCACACTTGCGCAACGTAAGTGGTCTACCTTTCTCACGTTTGCTTGAATGTCACAGTCAAGAGAATGCATAAACTCAACATCTGCATGTAGTGTAGCACAACACCATGGCAAGTCCACAGAGTGCATGTTATGTGCTTTCACTTACTTCATTTCTGTGGATGCACTTAAGCTCAGAGTGTATTCATCTTCATTGTTATATCTTTCATGCTTGTTGCTTTGCGCAACTGCGAGGTTCCTGAACCATGCCTTCACCAACATGGTGTTATAGACATATTTGGTCACATAAACCCCAAACTTATATGTCAATAAACTAGGGCTCTTCAACCCCTAAAAGAGTTGTTTCATGCCCTAAAAGAACATAGTCATCTGATTACATCATTCCTCAAAAGTTCCACCTGAGAAACCATCCAGAAATGGCCTAAATTGAACCATACTGACTGCTCCAATGGCAAAGTGCGATGCATACTAAATGGTACACTGCCTAGGTGCAATGCATACTGATTAGACCTTCTATAGGGTGTGATGGGCGAGAATGGACAACTGTCTGAGACAGTTTCCTAGGTGGTTACTCATGGAAACTTCTTGAAACTTCTCCTATGCCACTTGCCTCTCTGAATTCACCCAGGGATGAGTAAGAGATCCAAGAAATCCCTAAGTGGAACCAATTGTAACAAGTGGAATGACACTAATCAAACCCCTAGAGATGACTCACACCCTTGCACACATCAATAAATGGATCCCTCATCTAAGAGATGTAGAGGCTAGAATATTGTGAATTGCAAGGAAGTGATGATAGTTTGTAATTGAGGAAGGAGCATTGTATTGTTGGTTTGATCTTGCTATTTCATGAGGTGAAGAGGGATTGATGCTGGGAGGATGATGCTAGATCAGACAACTGGGTTGTAATTCTCCCTTCTATTTAATAAAGTTCTTCAAGTTTTCTTCCATATGATTGTGAAATTATGGATGTTATCATTTGTTCATTACATATTTGATTCTATAATGTTTATGTTATAATAGATCACGATGCTTTGATGGTTCTTTGTTGTTGTGTTTGTACAGGTACTCTCCAAGTGGGTTAAGTATGGGGAGGAGTTGCAAGCTCTATCAAGGGGGAGAGAGATCAAGCAAGGGATTAAGCAGAAGTTCCAGGTTGGTTCCATTATCTTTTTCTTATCTGTTACACATAGAAGAAATCATTGAATTGCTTTAAACTATTGTTTCTAGGGTAGTTGCCAAACCTAGAGGGCTAGTTGTTCGAAAAGACACTAGTTTTCCCAGAAACAAATTGGCAACTCCACTGGGGAACGAATAGATGTTTGTTTGTTGTTATTGTTTGTTTTATAAACTATAGATAGAGCCGGAAGTCAGCAAGCTAGCCTTCGAACTACTCTTGCTCTGCAATTGCATAATAGATGAATGTTGCTTCAGTTAATCTCTGGTTTAGTTTATGAATTAAAAATTTGACTTACAAGCATTCTAGATGCCCTTTTGGTAGCTCAATAACCTTTCAAGACATTCCTCTATACTTTTCTCTTTACTGCCCATCAAAGTTCAGCTTAACTCACTGAAAACAGCTGCAAATCTGAGCCAAAACCCATTTCAGTTGCGCTCCCTAGCCCATCGCACTCTCTGTCAATGTAACCCAGTATGCATCGCACCTCCCGAGTGTAGTAAGTGTGATGCATCCCTGTTTCTATGAAGCCCAGGTGCGATGACTGACTAAACCTTTTTCCATTCTAGAAATTAGAGGTTTTTGACCTTGTTTTCAATTTTGTTTAGTTGTTTTGCTGCTTATGAACAGTGCCTCCTCACTAAAGCCTACTTGCATCACATAGATTAGCCTCCATTAGATTAGGATTAGTTAATGTTTTTTATGTATTTGTTCATCATTTACAATCCTTTGTCGAAAAGTTGCTTAAATCGATCTGTCACTATGGTACACAAAGTGTCGTAATTATCGTTTTGTGTCGAAAAGAGAAGTGTCGTGGATTCTTCCTTCCCTGGATAGTCGATTGAACTTTTCATCATGTATTTGGTTTGATTTGTTTATATTCGAAGTGTCAAAAGAATTTTTTATTGAAAATTGAAAAGTGTCATTTAGTCTTCCTTTCTCTTTTGAAGAAGAAATTGTCGAAAATGTCATTTTGAAAGAAATATTTCAGATCTTTGCTGCCTTTAGTGTTCCTTTTTGGCATTTTTTACATTAAGGAGAACGAAAAACAAATACATGCATTTTCATTTGCATTTATTTTTTGTGTGGAAAATGACTTAGGAAAATGCACCAGTGTGTGCTCTTTGCTCTTTGTTTGAAAGAATTGTAATCTTCTTTCCCTAGTAGTTAGGATTTTCATTGCTCAAAATAAACAAAGATTGTTTATCATTGTAGATTGCATTTTAGGAATTTCAAATCAACATCATGCAGTCAACCATTGAAAGGCAAACTTTAAACAAGATCAACTCTAAAATAAATTTCAATGAACCTAACAATGCTTTGGAACTTAACACAACACATCTAGAGGTCTAGGCTAGAGATGTGTTCCGGCGTCATTAAAACTAGTGGCTATCGTTTTCATTGAAGGTTGGGTGATTCCTCCTCCTTGATACAACAAGTACTAGCACGGACTTGTGCTCCCCATACCATTGCGTATATATTGGGAGACCATAATAGGCTTAAATCATTTATCCATAGGAAGTCGAGTTTGTCGCCTTATTGATCACAATGCACTGAACACAGCATTTGGGAAGATTGACTGCCATACATAAGTCCTTGATAATTTCTATTTAATTTATCACCAAGGTGTATATTGTAGTTTTGTGATTGGTTTGGCACATCCTCTGTCTAGATTTTCCAAATTAGTCACTTTCGTTCCTTTTCGACTCTTTAAAAGAAAAAGTCCATTTGAGCACTTGTCACTTTAGGCCATTAAAAATCGAAGGAGACTAGAGCCATCTTTAGCTTTTTCTTAACTCTTAAAAACTAAAAAAGAAAAAGTTGTGTCAAAGAGTCATTAAAATTAATTTAATTCAGAATAACATTGAATTTTCCCCTTAATTTTGAGTTGATCAAGTAATCCGCAATCATGGAAGAAAGTTAATCAAAACCCCTTCATTCACAGAGACTAGCAAGTCAACCATCTTTGACTCTGGAAGCAAAGCCAATCTGGGCAAAACTGTCTCATTTAACTCAGTCCAATTCATCTGGTTTATTTGAAACTTTTGTTTCGACATCGTGAGAGATTACAGTTACTATGATCATTTCTGATACATCTTCCTTTAGAGAAGAAGTTCTGCAGTTACAAGAGGACATTGGAACTAATCCTAGTGTAATGGTAGACATTTCTATACCTGAAAAAAAATCCATCTAGAGTTGATCTAGAACCCATCTCAGTCCAAACCAAGGCTACATTCAAACCAGTAGTTGTTCGAGAACCTTCCTTTGAAACTGAAGTTCACTTACCTGAACATCTGGAAGTAGAGTTTCAGAATTCAGAAGGTGTCACCCGTCCAGTATCTGTCACTACAGAAGCTATACCTTCTTCAGCTCTAGAAATCTTTTACGGACCTGACAGTCTACCTCTTCCACCTACCATGATTGCTATAGAGGAGATAATAAAGGATCCTCCATCTAGTACCCTGTTACATTTTGGAACAGGGATTCATTTGTATCCTTCTACTCCTGAGTTTGGTTCTTTTAATCCTCCTTCATCGTAAGTTCCTGTTGAATCGCTAGGAAATCTTTCGGATAGACTAAACATGTCTGAGCAACCATCAACATCTAAGAATGTGTCATCTGATATAGCTATGGCAGAACTTCCTGCTGCCATTCCTACAATGTTTGCTGGTATAATATTGGTTCTGGCTAGTTATCAATCACTGGCTAGCATCCACTCAGGGGTTGCTTCGGCAACATGGTTTGCTCCTATTTATTCATCCTGAGTCCCATCTGGTATTTCTTATGTTGAAACTCAGCAATTTGATCCTGCATGCCAGTATCAATTTGGGCAGACCGGTCTTCAAAGACTGATATATCCTTTAAACACTGGACTGTCGCCATATGGAGGGCAGTATGCTTTTTCATTGTTCCTTCCTGGGGAACAACCATATGGGAGTTTCAAACAAAATTCAAGTCAAACTAGAATTACATCTAGTGGTTGGGTACCAATATTGCCACTACAACCAAGAGTTGTATATTCAACGCAACCAATCCAACCTATGTCTAATATTCCCACTACACCTGCTATTATGACTGTGTCACAATGTTAAGGGATAAATTCTCCTAGGGTATTGGGTTGATACCCTAGCAAATCGGAGGTTATCTACAAAGAAAAACACACATTCCACATAGCCATGATGCTAATGTAAACAAACTATAGAAAGAGAGGTGCACCTAGGGGTCCTTCATTTGGGAAGCTCCAGCCAAGGTCCAAACCCTCTTGGAGTTCCTTTTAGTCCTTCAACCTGCAAAAAAATCAATTCCAGAAAGCATAGTAATGTTGGATACCTATACCAATAGGTTTCATATTTCATGATTGGCAAATTCAAATGCCAAATATGCTCTGCTTTGTTGATACAAAGATCCCATATTTCCAAGACAAAGCAAGGTGTGTACATGCCTTCATGTTTACTAAATTTTGATGGATGGTCCAACAGTCTAATCTGGATCATGCCATGTTTCAATTTTCTGTTGTAGAATAGAGAAAGAAGTCTGTCCAAAATGTTTAATCTTGGCAGACCAATAGCTAGGCAGAGAAACTAAGGTTCCCAACTGCTTAATCTGGGGCCTTGGAAGCAATAAGGGTAGTGTTAAATAGGCAATCAAAAGAAAAAGCCAATGGAAAAGAAAAGGCACATAAGGGTCTGCAAGTCCAAGTGCACCCTCCAAGAAGAAACAAAAAATGTTAGGCAAGTAGATGGGTAGGTAGATGGGGTTGCAGAAGTGGTATTCTTTCAAACTGAATCTTGCTGGTCAATATAAGGGAAACAACACAATGGAGCATGTCTAACTTCCTTTTTCCTTGTTTTACACTCATTACTAATCCCTACACCAGTTGCATTTGTGAAAGAATTCAAGGTTTTTATGTTGGTTCTGGTTTCCTTTAAGAGCCACATTTCTTGTGCAAAATTCTTTTCATTTTGATCTACTCCCTAAGCTAAGTAGTTTTCAAATAAACTTAGTGATATCACTCCTCATTCACCTTTTCCCCCATATTAACCCCTAACTTCTGTTATCTAATTTCCCTATGTCACCCTTTCCCTACTATTATAACACCATGGTGTATAAACCCCAAACATTCTATAAATATCCCCCCCCTTGGCATTATAGCCATATGTTCACCACTAAGGGAATCAAATTGACATCTGGTCAGTTTAAGAACCCAAGCCTTACCTCTTTTTCTCCTTCAGAATTAATTTACCTATTCAACCTTTCATTTGCTAAAAAACCTTGTAAAAACCCATTTTCACCCCTAACCCGCTTAAACGGCAAAAATACACAAAAAACCCACTTTTCCTACTTATCCAAAGTCCTCGAGATATGCACGACTTTATAAAAAATACATTGGAAAACCATATAAATTCACCAATTTTCCAAAGTCCCGCCGGGCACGAATTTCAGGAAAAATCAATATTTTATTTCCCGCCCGACGCCGTATCGTCCGGACAAGTCATTGACCCGTCGACCGTCCAATCGGGTGCATTTCATCCAACGGTCCACATGCATATCGGACCGGCCCCGACGTCCATAAGTTAGCCTCCAATATCTGTCAGAGGGTGACGTCAGGCCTCGGCCACGCGTCGCCCCCACAGCGTATCGAAGCCCCCTCTGACAACTCCACTTCCGTATGAAAAGCGGTGCGATATCATACCGCCTGCGGTTTCCAATTTTCGCCAATCCGCCTTGCCAGCATCACTGCTACGTCATCGCCGCGTCCGCGCCCCGTCCGCCATTGCTCCACCTGTCCGCCACCTCACCATCCCCATGGACCACTCATAAGCCGCCACGTCACCTGATGATGTCATGCTGACGTCATCCGACCTTGACCCCACCTGATGACGTCATGCTGACGTCATCCGAAAAAGGCGCCAACGTTCCAAAAAATCCATATTTTGGCCAAAATTTCGCGTTTTTTGCACTTTTTGCAAAAACGACTATTGTGTCTTCTGCATGCATTTTACGTCCAAGCTCACGCCAACCTGCTGAATTCAACCTGGAGACCATCGGCGCGCCAACCCACCTGCATTTGTGACCGGGACTGTCAGTGTACCAGGTATTTATCCCTGTGAATATTCTCTGCGCCTGGTTTTGTCTGCAAATAGCCTAAATTAACTTAAAACACAGGAAAAATGCATAGTTGACTGACAAATCCCCTGTGCCTAGTTCCCATTTGAAGTTATAAAGTCGAAATTCACTGGCTAAGCCTTGTTTACCAGAGCTTTCACAAAACCTGCATTCTGTTCGCGCAATCATGAACAGTGAACCCGAACTACACCAAACTGCTGTGAAAGAGTCTGTTAAGGACAGGTATTTGCCCTTTTTTTAATATTGTGTGCAGTATTTCAATTGCTGCAATTGACTCTTCTGCCCTCTGTTTCTCAGTAAATCACCTCTCCTTCCAAGAAACTCTCTTTTCTGTTACTCTGCACAATAACACTAATTTACACATAAGCAGAGTTTTAAAGTAACCATGGATACACCAGTAGCATCTGTGGCCCTCAATATTGCCCCTTTAAATGCCCCTCAGAGAGAATTGGAGTGGCAGGCATTAGCAGATTTGGATTATCAAATCTCAGAGGAATTTCTAATGAAAAGCAAGTTCCACATCCATCGACCCTGTTAAATGAAATAAAGGGCCAACATGAGGCGGGAAACATATGTATTGGGCCATTGGGATACGCTTCAATCCCAATCTTCAATGCTTCCTTAACAGGTCAAACGTCAATGTTCGGCTGACCCTAATTCACCTATGTCTGATGGTTAGATAGCCAACTCAGAGAGCTGTGCTTGACCTCAGGTCAGTTGTTTTCTAGCATTACCCCTGAGGCCATCAGAGAGATGCTGCAATTCAAAACTGAGAAGAAATTGGTTCCTTTATCTTTGTTTGATCTGATAAATCAAGGAGCTAAGATGACAGATGCTCAAATCACCAAGCTGAACCAATTATATATTAAATCTGATACTGTGCAGTACCCTCCCATTTTGCATATTTACCTCAACCCATTGGGCAGGGACCTTGCAGATATGATCAGTGCCATTCTGGGTTATAACTCAATTGAGTATATTGATGAAACTGTACTGGTAATGATGCTCATGTTTTCCCCTGGAAAAACTCCAATCTGCTATGACTATGCCACCTATATATCAGACAAAATGCATGAGCAATTGATGAACCTATCAAGGGAAAGGGTTTTCAGATACTCCTCCTACATCTACCACTTAATTTTATACTATCAACATGAGAAATTTTCTTTTGCTATGAAAAGAGTGGATGCACAAGGAAATCCAAGGTCAGTAGTGTATTGGACCTCAGTTTTTCACTGCATAGCCTATTCTCCATACACTTACTGTGAGTTTATAGACCCTTTTATCCACCCAGCCATGTCTCTGTTCCTGAGCTCACCTCCTCCAAGACTAACCGATGAGATGCAGAGGATCCTTCAGTTGTCCAAGGTATACAACATTGGGGATTGGTATTTTTACCAAAATCACACCATTATTAGAATATACGGTTGTGAGTTACCCCCATACAGACTGCCCAAATATGTGCCTATGAGATTGTTTTCCCTTGAATACTTCAGGCAGTTTGGGAATGCTGATGTGAAGAACTTTTCAGGCAAAGGCAAGAAAGCACAGCTGAAGGTAAAAAACCAATTGGGCCACTTTGTTTTTAACAAAAGGGAGGAAGGTTGGCAAGAGGCAGACAGAATGCTAGAAGGCCTTGGCCTAAAGACCAGTTTCCTCTGGAAACCTTATGACCCCAATCACTTCATCACCTTAAGAAGGGTCAAGTATAGGCCGTCCAGTTATGACCATGTGAGGTTGCCTCACATAGAAAAATATGCCAATCAAACAAAATGGACGAGAGAACATTAGAGGAACCTCTCACACAAGAAGAATTAAATGAAAGAGCACGAAGAAATCTCCTAAAGATGGCTGAATTAGAACTTCCTGCACAGGTATTCACTCTTACAAGCACTCAAGTGGGAGCAGTTGCCTCATCCTCCACAACACATCAGAAGGCAGTCAAAGCTACAGATCAAACCTCTAGCAAAGGCAAGGAGAAATACATGGAGCTAGAGCAGCCACTTCAGGAATAGGTACAACAGCAGGAAGCACAGCAACAACAACAGGTACAGCAGCCAGAAAAGGAACAGCTAATGCAAGAAGAGCAAACAGCAGAGACCCCAATGCTCACTGAGCAGCAGCCACCACAAATGGTGCCTCCTAGGCAAGAAACAAGAGATGAAGCTTCAGTCCTCCAAACCCCTCAAAAGGAGGACATAAGCAGGAAAAGGGACAGAGAGACTCCCCTCACAACATCAACAACTCAAGGGGAAAAGAGGCAAAGATTGAATCGTTTTTCAGAGGAAGAAATGCCAATAGGGCAATCTTTGGGCATGGGCCCACCTAGCATGGAGGCCTCTGCAAGTTCCTTCCAGCAGGAACAAGAGAGGACAGCAGGAGGAGAAGTTAGCTCCTCAAGCCAACAAAGAGGAGGTGAACAGAGCATCAAGCGGCAGTTCAAGGACATAAAGAAGAGGAATGAGCCCATAAGGATACAATTATATAATCATCTGTTGAAAATGGCTCCCACCAACCAGCAAAGACTTATGTCTGCCTATGATGTCCATGAGGGCAAGATGATCATGAGCCACTTCATACCAGCCGTGCAGCAGCCACAGTCAGCTGCAGATTACATCAAGACCAACCTTGAGGTCCTTACCAAGGACATCCACCCGATGGATCAGATTGAATTACACAAGCAAACGAGTGAGATGGTATATGCCTCCTTGGCAGATAAAACATTAGTGAATTACAGGCTAGAAAATAGCCTAAGTAATACAACTGCCCAACTTGAGTTGAAAAGAGCATCCTCTCAAGCAAAGGACAATAGAATCAAAGCTCTGGAGGACATCATAATAGAGCTTGGGCATGATCCTAAGGATGTCAAAGCGGTGCAGGAGCTATTGAAGCTAAGGGATGCAGATATGGCATCATTAAGGAAGATGATCAAGATCCCAGCAACTCTTCATCCCCAAACTGAAGAAGTTGCCCAGCTGAGACATGACAAGGATGCAGCAACTATGCTGGTGTCACTATATAAACAGCTCATCCTAACACAAGAAAAGTTGGGAGAATCAGAGGCTGCACTGCAGGCAACATTACAACAGAAAGAGGCAGGCCAAACTTCTCAGCCCCCTCCGAAATAATCAATCTGGAAAAATATCCTCAAACCACTGCCCCTCCC
>APFE030172634.1:20985-158959 GCA_000404065.3 Pinus taeda
GCTAGAAGCTGTAATCCAAAGATTGGTTAGTGGTTACCCCGGCCGTATTCCCTTGGGAGTCAAAGGGAACAACCTGGGTGTTAACAAGTAGTATATAGACCAAGCATCATAAAGAAAACATCTTTATAGCATATTGAAAGGTAGTTAGTTATACAATTAAAACAACCATTCATATGTGAATCATAACATTGATATCATAAACATGAAGAAGATTTGTATCAGGAACAAGACAGGTGTTTCTTTTATTATAGATAACTAAAGTACAGAAAGGAATGATTTCACCTGAGTCTTCCTTTCGCAAGCTCCAAGCAGAACTGTTCTCCGAATTCGTCTAGTCTCAAGCCTTCAACAAACTCCTTCCATGACTTACTCTAAGATATCTCAAGTAGTAGAAAGACATCATAACACAAGAAAACAAGGGTTTCCCATAATGGGGGAAGTACTGGAAGCACAAGGATCTTCAGACCTGGTCAAGGGTAATCTCAGCAGAGTGATCTTTCTCTCTATCTTCTCCTCCCTTAGGCCTTCCCGTTGAATCCTTTTTATACTTCTCCCAAAGTAGTTTTTTAGATGGGAATTCGTTGGGAACAGTTGGGCCACGGGCACTAATAGGTAATCAACAGGTAAAACCTGTGATCTTCACCTGAAATTAAGGAGATTTAATTTTTTTTAAGTGTTTTAAGACATATACGCAAGTTGGGTATACACAGACCTATGTACGCACGCGTTTAGCTCAGGGCAATGTCATGTATAGGGAGTAAAACACAATTTTTTAAGTATTTGGACCAGGTCTAGAAGGAGGGGTTGCCCTAGGCCATAAGTGTAGCATCAAAAAAATAAGAGTGAGATTTGGAGCTATAACACGCAAGCACAAGCACAACCTATTATGTCTCAACCTCAATTCTCTCAGGTTGTGATACAATAGCCACTTGTCTCTACGGCTCAATTGCAACCTCGGGTTAGTGCTTCCTTATCTGGAACAAATCAGGCTCAAATGGGTATTGTCAATCTGCATCTTGGTTAATCTTCCAGTATTGGGCGACAACAAATGGTGCAACAACCATGGCTGGTACAATACCAACAACCAGAATTCCAGCAAACCCAACCTCAGTTTGGACTTGGTTTACAAGCTCAAACTGGATTTGGTCAATATCAAGCCTACCAAGGACTTGAGCAACAAGGCTTTGTAGGTAATGGATAGCCACATTTTCAAAATGGTTATCATCAACCACATTATAATAGTTATGTCCAACAACCTTATCAAAATTACCAAAATCAGATACATTATGTTGGTATGCAAAGACCTACTACTCAGGCGATTCCATCTTATCCTGTGTATGCTTCACCTAACCTGAATCAGCAGTGGCCTTTTGTAGAAACTCTAGAATTACCATATTTGAACTAGCTGAAGAATGATCCAATTGTATAAGCACCTTGGTGGCCAGTGATTCCTCATAAACTTCCCTCTGATATTCCTAAATTCAATGGAAATCTAGGTGAAGATCCATCAAATCACGTAATGACTTTTCATTTGTGGTTCTCATCTAACACCCTAAATGATGATTCAATTAGGCTTCACCTTTTTCAGAGAACGCTCACTAGTCTGGTAGCAAAATGGTATATTGAATTTCCTAGAGCCTCGTTTGATAACTTTAGCATCCTTGCCACTACTTTTCTAACCCACTTTCAGTTACCCATCAAGTATGAAATGAGAACAAAACTCCTTACCAATTTTAAACAGAGCATGGCCACTCACATATCTGGTCACATCATGAGTGGCAGCATTGTTGTTGAATGGTAAAGACGTATGTTCCCAATCAACTATTAACTGAGTGGTTTATTAAGTCCTTATTGCCATCTTTCACTGAGGACGTGGCGAAAGGAGGAGTTGTCACTGAAGAGAAAGTCATTGCTCGTGCCCAATATTTAGACTTGATCTATAATCAGTCTGGCACACTCTATGAAAAAATTCATGATGCTCCTAGACTAGAATTTTCCATTACACCTCCTTATAAATCAAATAGGGACTCTCATGCTAGTGACAGTGTGATCGGTGCCTCAAGCACGCAAACCGCAAGAGGTCCATCTAGTAAAGCTCTTGTTGTTTCTAGTCAGAATGCAAATGACAAACCTCTTGCCTTGGAGATTAATGTCGTGTCATCTGACAAAGGAAAAAATCCAAAGCAACCAGGGCGTAAGAAGAAAGGGAAAAATAATAAGAAGAAATAGGAGAATTCCACTCCTAAAAAATCATCAGAGGACCCTACTAGGCCAAAGAAACCTCCTCGTTTTCCATGTTTTATATGTAACAAGGAACATTATACGAGAGATTATCCACATCAACCTGAGATTTCAAAATTTTTGAAGGCTTCGAATACTTCAGCGGTGTTGACTGATCCGTTTCCAAACTCAGAAACTAATCTGGTTGCTATCAATCATGCTTCCACATCCCAAGTGCTTATGCTATGCATCTCAAACAAGAAAAATGATGCTTTGATATTGACAAGGAATAAAGATTATGGGAATCCATCGTCGTCAAACAACCAGGCTACAGATCAACCTAGTGGTTCGACAACGACTTCGCCAGAAGTTGTTCCACCCATTATTCCTGAATTAACTATAAACCGCCAAAGGGAGTCATACATAAATAGACATTTAATCCTCGTGCTCGAGCTACTCATTATTATAATATAGTGGAGGATCTGGCTCAATGGCCATCCGCTATGTCGACACTTGAGGTATTACAAAATTGTCCCTCCAAAAAGCAGGCTTTGTTATCAGCAATAGGTGGGATTGATCCAACAAATTCCAATCTTGTGGGCTTTAATCATAAAGGACACCTCAGTTGCCAGCCCAACTCGCTTTCCTTATACAGGTAAAATCCCTCAATAAAAATGTTCATCGAACCATCATTGATGAGGGGACATCTACCTTATTATGTCAATGAGTTGCTGGAAAACTCTTGGTTCACCACCCTTGTTGTGATCATCAACAACATTAAAAGTGTTCGATGGAAGAACATACACTTCGTATGGGATTTTAAGTAACTTGCAAGTTGAACTGGGGGGCAAGATAGTAGAGATTGAAGTCAAGGTCATTGATGGAAACCTTGATTACAACATCTTACTAGGAAGGCCCTGGATTTATGCTATGGCTGTCGTTATGTCTACATATTTTAGAAAGATTTCATTTCCCTTCTAAGGTGGAATCACAATCGTTGACCAACTAGACTTTTTTCCTAACAGTTCACAAGCTACTGGAAGTATTCCATTGATCCATGGAAGTTCTCAATCACTTCAAAATGTTGGATTAGGTCTCCTAAAATATCCTTCCTTAATGGGAACTTTTTCCCTGCCGCCTCCATGTGGTTTCACGGAAGTGGCCATAGTAGAAACCTATCAAATGATCTCTTCTACATCATCTGAGTTTAAGAAGAGTTCGACCATTTTGATAGTGAGGATCATCGTGAGGCATTGCTGCCAAGCCCCAACAAATTTTTTTATCAATCAATTTTCTAGGCTTGGGCAGCGAACCCAAATTAGCACTCGACGAGTGTTTGGGTAGATAATTCTTTAGAATATGGTACCTCTTCCAATCCTTGGTATCGTATACATTCTACAGACAAAGGAATCATCCAATAAATGATGATAGGAGAGACGCCATGGGAATATCACCACCATTGTTCCCACCTTCGAAATGACAATGAAGGTTATTCAAAC
Source organism: Pinus taeda (assembly GCA_000404065.3). Lineage (NCBI taxonomy): Eukaryota > Viridiplantae > Streptophyta > Pinopsida > Pinales > Pinaceae > Pinus > Pinus taeda. The sequence continues at coordinate 24,705 of APFE030172634.1, forward strand.
GACCTCAATCATCCTTCAATTTTTGATTAAATACTGTAAATACAGTAGATTCCGAGTGAAATCTGTCCAACATTGAATAAACTATCACCATTAATATTTCGAACAAACCTAATGTATAGAGAATATTCACGTTGCAAAATCTTGTTCTCCATCAGAACTAGAGATTTATTGTGCTCTCTTTCGCGAATTCAGAGATATCTTTGCATGGTCATATGAAGAAATGTCAGGCATTGACTTGAGAATTGTTGAACATGAAATCAAGATGTATCCAGATGTCAAATCGGTATGACAACGGCTTCGACTTGTCCATCTGAAGAAAGTCGTTTCCATTAAAACAGAGGTTGAAAAAATTTTGCGTGCTGGATTCATTTACCCTATTCCTCTCACTGATTGGGTATCAAATATTTTCCTGTGATGAAAAAACAAGGAACAATTAGAGTGTGTGTCGATTATAAGGATGTAAATCAAGCATGTCCGAAGGACAACTATCCTACACCCTTTATCGACCAGATTATTGATGAATGTGCCAGATGTGAAATATTTTCATTCATGGATGGATTTTCTGAATACAATCAAATCAATATCCGCCCATAGGACTAGTCAAAAACTGCATTTATATGTCCTTGGGGTACATTCGCATATCATAAATCACCATTCAGTTTGAAGAACGCAGGGGAAACTTTTCATAGGGAGATGAATTATGCCTTCCATGACATCAAACACATCATTGAACCATATCTCGACGATCTAACGACTCATTCATGAAAACGGATTAATCATCCACAACATTTGAGAGTCGTATTTCTATGTTGACGACACTACAAGATACAACTTAATCTGCACAAGTGTGTGTTCTGTGTTGGTTCTGTTCGATTACTTGGTTTTTTAGTTTCTAAGGACGGAATTTGACTCGACCCATTTAAGGTTCAGGCAATCCTTGACATGCCTCCACCTTCAAATTTGCTTCAAATTCAGAGACTCCAAGGGAAAGCTAACTTCCTGAGGAGGTTCATTCCACATTATGCTGAGCTCGCTAAAGGTTATACACATCTTTTGAAAAAGGAGTACCCTTCCACTAGGATCAAGTTGCGCAAGCTTCCTTTGATGCTTTAAAAGATTCCCTGATAAAAGCATGATTAATGTACGCTCCTGAATATCAAAAAGACTTCAACCTGTATCTCGCCGCTACAGATACAACCATCGCCATGGTTTTAGTGCAAGAAGATAATTGAATTGAACATATTATATATTATTTAAGTCACAATCTTAATGATACAGAAAGAAAGTACTCCTTTGTTGAAAATTTGGCTTTAGCAGCCATTCAAGCAATATAGAGATTTTGACACTATGTTCTCTTTTGCAAAACTACCATTGTCTCTGATTGCAACCCTATGACCTACATTCTATCGCATCAATTACTCGGGGTAAAATATTCCAAATGGATAGAAATTTTGCAGGAGTTTGATCTAGAATTCACCAAATCCAAATCAAAGAGATCTCGTCTTTGCAGAGTTACTTTGTGACTTTCCCTCGTCATCCAACGATTTAACATCCAAAGCATCAATCGTGGATGATACTCTTTTTTTGATATCGTCAAATGATCCTTGGTATGGGGATATATCGATCTATCTCCAAACCCAAACTTTTAGGCCTAACACCTCTTGCTCTAAATAGCGGCGTACTCGATATCAAGCCAAAGACTATCCGATCATTGGTGATACACTTTACCGTCATGATGTCGATACAGTTCTACAAAGGTGTCTCATGCATGAGTAGGCCAAAAAAAATTTTAATGATTGTCATTCAGGTGCTTGTGGGGGGCATCTATCTGGTTATGCTACTCCACAAAAAATCTTACGAGTTGGTTACTTCTAGCCCACCATATTCAAAGATTGCATAATTGTAGTCAGAAGTTGCCATGCTTGTCAGATTTTTGATCGCAAAACCAGATTACCACCTGTACCACTGCATCCAGTCGTCGTTGTTGGGCCATTCGCTAAATGGGGCATTGATTTCATGACATGTAACCCCACCTCAGCCAGGGGGCATGGGTATATTATAGTCATTGTTGTCTATTTTACAAAATGGGTCGAGGTGATGCCTACATTAAACAACAACAGCAAAACAGTTGCTCTTTTCTTTTTTCAATCATGTAGTTTCTAGATTTTGTGTACCATAGGCTATAGTCATAGATCATAGGTCGCATTTTCGCAATCACATGATGATCAAATTGACTGCCAAATTAGGACTATCCCATGATAGTTCTACTCCATATTATCTGCAAGCTAACAGACAAGTTGAGGCAATCAACAAAGTCCTTAAGCACTTGCTGCAGAGAATGATTGGAGTCCACAAACAGAATTGGCATTTAATCCTATACTCAACTATGCGGGCATATAGGACTTCAGTGAGAAATGCGACCGGATTTACGCCTTTTCAGTTGGTGTATGGTTTGGAAGCAGTCTTACCAATTCAGTGTGAAATCTCATCCCTCAAGCTTGCAATTGATCTGCTTCCAAAACCTTTTGAAGAAAAGGCTCGCTTCTTGGAACTAATCCATCTGGATGAAACCCGTCGTGATGTCGCGTTGGCTAACAAAGCACATAAGAAATGTGTTAAGGCACAATATGACAAAAATGTCAAGCCTCGTGTCTTCTCAGAAGGTGACCTAGTCTTGCTTTACGATCAGGACTTTGACAAATTAGGAGTAGGTACTTTCGAACTATTATGGATGGGCCCCTACATTGTTAAATGAGTATTGACAAAAGGAGCCTACGAGCTGGTCGATTATGATGGGATTCCACTGTCGTAGCCTCAAAATGGGTCGTATCTTAAACGTTACTATGGTTGATTAAGTGTAGTAAACTCATTGTACATATGCTTTTATTGCATTTTTTAGTGTGTTTTCTTTTAGAGTTGTCATTTTGGTTAGGTAATCCACTTCGCATTTGTTGTATATGTAAGACTTTTTGGAACCATTTGTTGGTATGCCCATGGAGCTAGTCGTAGTACGCGGAACCTATCTTCTGTAGCTTGGGCCATTTTCGCTCCAAGCAGCGAGTTAGTGAGTTTCAAGGGGATATGTATTGGTCGATTGACAAACAACATCGTTGAGTATAGCTCCTTGGTTGACCTTCTCTTTGATGCCATTTCACATGGCGTACGCTGACTCATTGTCAAGTTAGATTCACAACTCATCATTCTACAGCTTACTGGCATTTATTCCATTCGGAACCCAGCTATTTATCGCATGTTCCTAAGAGTCAAGATTTTGGAAAGAGATTTTGATTTCATTCAATATCAGCACATTTCCAGAAACTTAAACACATTGACTGATTCATTAGCAAACTATGTGTTAAATAGACATTTGCAGCATTTGTAAAGAAAGCATTTCACATGAACATTTTCATCAAGATTGCATCACTTAGCCAAAATAAAACTCCGAAAATCAAAAATAGATAGTTGTTTATAGTTTTTACAAAATGTTTTGTGTCCAAGGAAAAATCAATCATTTGACTAAGAAACTCAAAATGAATGCAGAAAAACATCCTAGACTAGTGATGTTGGTGATAATATGACACTACCTGTGCTAGGATGCTAGTGATAACATGTCACCGCCTATGCTATCATGCAAAGGAGCCTAGTCCAGTGACTCGGTATGCTAGTAGTATGGCGTTGTAACTTCAAAGGTAACTCATCAGTCCTGACATCCTGAATGCCAAGAATGAGGCCCTCAATCTAATCCTATAATAGTGCCAGGGTCTCTGATATGTCCAGATCCCGAAAGACAACCCTCCCTACAACCTCTCCTGCTGGAGCGTCATCTGTCGCTCGTGAGCATGCCACTGGTCGCACTAGTCCAATATCTGCACACACATGTAAGTTTGCTTAGCATTGGTAACATCAAAAGCACAAAAACATTATAAAACTAAAAAACAAAGATGTGTTCAAATCATTTTACCTATAGCACTCCACTGCTCACCAGCTGGTAATGCCAAATCCAGGTCACCTCGGAAATCCATCCCGACGTATCGATACTCTGCAAATACCATCTCCTGGAAGTTGAACCACTTAAAAAAGACACCAGAGAAAGAAATTTGTGACTCGCCAGCATGTCTGGCCATAAGATCAACCCATCTCTGCATCTGTGGTTCCCTCGGTGCTTACAATCCCAGTGAAATGTTCTGAGGCTGCATCAGTGGAATGCTCTCCAAAGCAAAAGTAGTAAATATGGATCCATAGCCAAAATTCTTGGTTCTTCCATTCTTTACTTTGGAGAGTTGTTCTTTTATGGCAGGAAGTATCGCCTCAAACCAATTGAACACCTTCGGTTCCATGCATTCTAGGGTATACTGCATGTAATATCTGTTCGCCAAATGTAAGGTCGTGCTGCCAGCCAATCTAGAAAAGGTAAATAAAATGGTCCTCAAGGGCCGATTAGTGACATCCTAGATATTAATCTTACCATCTCTATTGGGCTGAGATCCATCCCTGCAACACTAACTAATGTAATCTTTCACGGATTCAACCCCACGAGTGAATCCTAATAGTGAAAGAGGGGCACCACGCCTTGACAATCCCGTCAAAAAGTAAATGTAATCGACTATCAAAGGAATAGATTTACCTCTAATTTGGAATACCTGGTCAATTAGATCACAAGAAACGAGAAAATACTGCAACAAATTGATGTCACTTCATGCTGGATATGTAGAAGAACTTTAGCAAGCCACAGTTTCTTAATGCGTCCACTCTGCCCTGGTCATGTAAAGCAATCATATCCTCCTCTTCATGTTCTTTTTCACGCCATGTGACAACCATATTGATCCAACAAATATCCGAAATGCAGACAAAAGATGAGTTAGGATCCAAATTTGAGCAAAAACAGGAAACAATTTGATGAAAAAACATTGTGTGAAGTTGCCTTTCTGCGCCCATCGCACCCTGCCTTTGAGCATGGTGAGATGCATACCGACTAGCCAGCGTATAGCTAAATATGCATCGCACCTTTTGATATAGGCTAGGTGCGATGATTGGGGAATGAAATATTTAAACCCCATGGGCCCAGAAAAGTAGAAAAAATAGCTCAGAATCAAGAAAAGATTGAATGAAAATGAAGAGCTCAGGGATAGCTCCTCCTAGTCCTAACAGCACAGAAAATGGTCCATAGGATCTCCCAAAATTGACTGGTGAAATTTGAGGGGGAAAACCACTCCAGAGCTCCAAAATCTCAAATTTGAAATGAAATGATGAAAGTGAAAGGTAAAACTACTTTTTGTATTTACTATTCACGTACTTGAATTAAAATGTTAGTTTTAGTTCATTTTTCATCCATATATATGTATTTCTAATCAATTTGAAGGAGTTTTGAGCAGGTTGAACAACTGACGAAAGAATCGGATGTGCTAAACAGTGAATTGAACATCTTTGACCACTATTTCAAGCATAATTTGTTCATTTCAAGCTTGTGTAAAAATAAAACTGATTCCAAGCATATTTCCCCCATGGTTCAAGCTTGTTAAAAAATGAACCCACCTTCAACTAAATAACCTTTGTGATTGCCATTCTATCAGCCTTTTGAGCCTTGGTTGTGTACCTGTCATCACATCCATCCCTTTGACTGATCATACGCTCTCACTTGGTTTTTTTACCCCTTTCTGAGGAACAATTGTGATGAGTGGTCTTATTAGCCAGCCTCTTCATAGAATTCACCATGTTTTGAGAAGTTCCAAATTTAGCAGAACCAGTTGCTACCTAGACACCACTCGTTCCTCAAAATCGAGTCTCCTTTAAACCCTTTTCAGACTTGTTAAATATGAAAAGATTGTCGAGCCCTTGGCCTTTTCAGCTTGTTAAAGTAATTGGAAATGTCATCCCTCCTGTATGATTTTATACTTTTTTGGACCCAATGGATTATCTTATAAAAAAGTCGAGTGCTTTTCTTTTCGTCTCGTTAAAGTGATCAGAAAATTCATCCCTTTTGTATTATTTTATCCTTTCTTGGACCTAAGGGATTATTTTACGAAAAAGAACTTCTGGAATTTTCTTTTTGTCCCTTTTAAAACTCTCTAAACATGAAAAGGACTGAGTTATCCTTGTCATTAAATTTTTTAAATCAATAGTGACAAACTTGTACATTCTAGACAAGACTGAGTTTCCCTGTCGCTAGGCTCGTTAAAACATAGCGACACGTTTTCCCAAAGGGAAAATGATAGAAAAAGCATATGTTATCCTCTTCAAGCTTGACAAAATTAAATAGGTACTAGTCAGCAATGACTGGGGAAAAGGGGAAAAAAACTTGAAGAAATTATGGTAGTAGATCGCTCTTGAACATGACACTTTCACTCCATCACAATTATTGAGTCAGGTTGGGTTATTCTGTTCACCGGTCATCTCACCATTGGTATTTCACATCATCCATATTTTGGTTTTAACACTACCAATCCATCTTATTGTCATTGACGTGTTCAAGAGAAGTCATTCAGTAAAAAAAAAAACAATCCAATTAATGCCTCATTCACTACAATACCTCCAACCTTCATTTTTTCATGACCGCCATTCCTGTACCTCATGTCGTCAGTTCATTTTCACCTCCAGAAATCATTTGCTTCATTTCATGTCATAGATGTGGGATACATTAAGGCCCTCCTATGACGAGTCACTTCTTGTCGACATCAGCTCATTATCCAAGAAGTTGACTTAGAAACGCGCCTTTCAGTGCTTTGAAGCTTGTATGCCTCAATGGCAAGTTTCTCACTTTCGGTGACAGGCTGACATCAATGGCCTTCGACCGAAAGATTTTGCGTGGTGTTTGACATCGGATCATATATTCACACCATGTGAATTGTACTATAGTACCTTGAGGGTCATTATTATTATCGGCGATTCCTCTCGTGCCTGTTAACAGTGCACATTATTGGCTGGTAATCAGGCGATGTCTTTCCATGTTTGACTTCAGAACATCTCTTCACATGGATTGACTTGTACATTGGGCGAAGATTGAATGAGTTTGAAGACCCCAGATCTAGTTTCATCCATTTGGGCTGTGATATATTCAGGGATATCAAAACATCAAATGTACAAAGACGCTGCACAGATGGTCATCAGAACCAAGAATGATGACTCTACATCTGAAGAATCACCTGTCTGCATCTACAGACGACTATCTAATCTATGTACATGAAATGAATTTATAAATATGAGCATGGGAATGCCTACCTAAACTAGATCATGAGAAATTATATTATGATGATGTACTGTATTGTAACTTATGCAGGTTACCTTCCAGTTCGAAACTTCGGATCCTCATGATAAAGCATTTCACCTGACATCAATATTTATGACTTTATGCTTTAGGGGGCAACTATTATAGACATATTTGGACACATCAACCCCAAACTTATATGTCGATAAACTAGGGCTCCTCAAACCCTAAAATATTTTTTTCATACACTAAAAGAACATAGTCATCTGATTACATCATTCCTCAAAAGTTCCACCTGAGAAGCCATCCAGAAATGGCCTAAACTAAACCATACTGACTGCTCCACTGGAAAAGTGTGATGCATACTGAATGGTACACTACCCAAGTGCGATGCATACTGATTAGGCCTTCTATAAGGTGTGATGGGAAAGAATGGACAAATGTCCAAGACAGTTTTCTAGGTGGTTACTCATGGAATCTTCTTGAAACTTCCCATATGCCACTTGCCTCTTTGAATTCGCCCAGGGATGAGTAAGAGATCCGAGAAATCCCCCAGTGGAACCAATTGTAACAAGTGGAATAACACTAGTCAAACCCCCAGAGATGACTCACACCCTTGCACACATCTATAAATGGATCCCTCATCTAAGAGATCTAGAGGCTGGAATATTGTGAGTTGCAAGGAAGTGCTGATAGTTTGTAATTGAGGAAGGAGCATTGTATTGTTGGTGTGATCTTGCTATTTCATGAGGTAAAGAGGGATTGATGCTAGGAGGATGATGCTAGATCAGACAACTGGGTTGTAATTCTCCCTTCTATTTAATAAAGTTCTTCAAGTTTTCTTCCATATGATTGTGCAATTGTGGATGTTATCATTTGTGAATGCTTTTGTTCATTACATATCTGATTTTGTAATGCTTATGTTGTAATAGATCACGATGCTTTGACGGTTCTTTGTTGTTGTGTTTCTATAGGTACTCTCCAAGCAAGTTAAGTACAAGGAGGAGTTGCAAGCTCTGTCAAGGGGGAGAGAGATCAAGCAAGGGATTAACTGGAAGTTCCAGGTTGTTTCCATTATCTTTCTCTTATTTGTTACACATAGAAGAAATCATTGAATTGCTTTAAACTGTTGTTTCTAGGGTAGCTTCCAAACTTAGAGGGCTAGTCGTTCAACAAGACATTAGTTTTCCCAGAAGCACATGGGTCGACTAATGTGTGGGTGGTTGCATTGGAAATATCACTTCACATGATCAAGCCCATGCACTGTTTTCCTACATGCTTGTTTTCTTACTTACTTCGCATGCTTTTTTTGTCTTCTTTCTTGTTTGCTTTCTACTTTGCTTTCACATTTACTTCTGCTTCTACTTTGTTTTCTATTTTTTGTTTGTTTTGTGCTCGTAGGTTAGTTTCGCATGAAACTGTGTATGACTCTTGAAACAAGCTGGGTAAAGTACAAGAGGACTTGTACAACGGTCAACATTTGGTTATTTGTTGTCCACTCTCTTATGTAAGAACTTGTTACCTTCAGTCCATGATATGTCGATGGAAAATACGTACTATTCGAAGTGAACCTTGGTGAAACCACAATGCTTGCGCGCTAACTACTATCACCTACTATAGTTAGTTTTTTTTGCGTTAAACCTTTTCAGCTCAGTCATCTAGAGTAAGGTGAGGAGGAAAACCTTAACAAGCACATTAGAGGTATACATAAACTGCTTCTTGGAAGGAAAAACCTCTTCTGCTCTCAATAAGACGGGATCCCTCTTCTACCTCTGAAATGAATAAGTGTTATACAAAGTTATGAAAATGAAAAATGAAAAAATGAAAAAGTGAAAATTTTCCAAAAAAATGAAAAATGAATAAGGAGAAAGAAGAGAAAGGCTTCATGTGTAGAGAGGTGATGCAAGTAACTCGGTCAGGATATTAACTAGGCTCACTAGTAGCAGAGCGATGCTTGTGTTCCTATGTGACTCCACTGGGGTATTGTCCATGCCTACTAGCAGCGGAGCAACACCAAAGATGAAACTAAAACTCTTACGACTATACTGCTTGTGCACCAATATACCCCTCATCCCCAATCGAAACAACTGTGTTGTCTTGGCTTGGAATTTGTGTTGATCAACCAAGGGCTTGGAAGATGCTACATATTACAATCAAGCAAGTGTGGAAACCAAGATGAATAGAGAACTAAAAAATACTTCTGGAAGGTGTTAGACTTGATCTTCACAAACAAGGTCCATTCGGAGAGCTAGAGTTCTACCAGTGTGTCGCCAAGTGTTGTATCAGCTATAACCACCCTCCAAAAATTTTCCTTAGCTTTGTTTTGGAGCTTCCTTACCAACCATCCTGAGTAGTATGTATTGCACTGTCAAGTACACAAGCTTCAGTGGTTTTCTAGCAGATTTCCAGCATATACATGATAATTTGTTGCATCCCCCTCAAGTTGCTTCTTCAAACTTGGTCTAGCTACAGGCTGAGCAGCTTCCTCAAGAAATTGTGCAATTCTAGAGGGGAACCAACCTTCCCTCCAAAAATTGCGCAATCCTGATTGGCAGCCTGTTGGGCTCTAGAATTGTGCAATTTTGCCTGTCAAGCTTCACTAGAAAAATTGTGCAATATGTTCCAGCAGGACTGCTCAGGCCATAAATTGCGCAATTCTAGGTAGCAATCAGCTGCTCAGCCCAGCAACTGCATAATACCTTTTGGCAGTCAACCCAGCTCCCTCCCATAAATGTGCATATTTTCCCATCGGTCAAGCAGGATGTTGCATGTGCCTTCAGGTTGACCGATTCCCTCAGGGACTGAGAAAAATTGATTTTCATGCATGGATTACTTCTCCCAAGGTAACATGCAAAGGCATCCTTTGATTCAGGGATCTATTTTTAGTAGCTGGATGTTACATTCAAGGATAATTTCAGAAACCTCCCGCCAAGTGTCGCTTTTCCTAGATTTGTGGCATGTGCGTCACAAACTCGATTTTATTGAAACTCATCAACCAAATGTTCCAGAGCTCATTCCTCACATAAACCTTATAGCTCTGACATCCCACATTACATCTAGGAGTCATCAGAATATTCATCTCAGTTGTTTTGGGATAAGCCTGCTTTTCATGTCTTGCATTGCGTTTCTGTCACTTTTTGTGTTTCGCTTCATGTGATATTGTCTGCTTGATTTCAGTGAGTGCTTGTTGTCATTTTGATGTATGTTATATTGTACAAGCACAGTTTCATTTTTTGTTCACATCTAACTGCTATCGCACGCATGACACTATTTTTCACGAACGATCTCCATTGCAGTGACTTGTTTCACACGCATGCATGCTTTCCCGTTTTCTGAATCCTACACATGATATTTGCATGAATGATCATTCAATATTGTTTGAACTCATATCACCATGCATCCATACTTCTCATGTTTTCAGTCGCCTGTCAACCAATCTTGGCTGCCTTAGCCCAGACCGTGCCCTGCTCGGCTAGCACTGCGCACTTTAGGACACAAAGGCTCTACATTCCCTCTAGAAATTGTGCAATTCTAGCCTCCAGACGTACATTACGCAATTCTTGGAGGCAGTTTCCAGCTGGCCCCAGAAACTACGCAATGCGGTTTGTTGGTTGCATGTCACTGTTGACTGAAATTGCACATTCCGCTGTTTTAGTCCTCAGCAGGGCAGGTTATACTATGCATTACACAATTCCAGCAGCGAGTTAGCCTCTTGACAGCCCGAACTATGCCTTGTGCAGTTTTTTCAATCGGTTTCTCTACGTCCTAATGGAAATTGCGCAATCTTCATGATCAATCACATAGGTATGTTGCAAGTCAGTCCTCAAATTTGTTTTGGTTTTCAACTAAAATATTTGTTTCCATGAGTGTTTCTATGTCTCCAGGAATCATAGGTGCTCGTCTGTCTCTCAGCAACACAAGTACAATGGCCCTCAGGAGAGAAGAGTCAATGGACACCATTGAGAGCCCAACGAGGTTTGCATCTAAGAAAGTGTCTATGAGCTCGCCTACCTATGAGGACATCAATTTGTTCGTAGTCAAGGACATCAAGGTAATATGACAACAACATTACAACAAGAAACACCATCAGCAACAGCAGAAGGCAACACACTTACACGCAATGAATGCAAGAGGAAGGTTGTTGACAACACATAGGCGGAACAAAGTTGCAAGCTCAAGCAGATCCACTTATGATGAAATCAACTTTGGAGACTGAGGCTATGAGATGAAGGCATGAAATGAAGATCATGCGAATGCATAGAATGGAATAGAGAAGGAGTTGCATGTGTTGAAGCAGAAACTCAATGAAGAACATGAGTTGCATAGATGAGAGAATGAGTTGCAGCAAGAACAGGTACAATAGGGTTTACAACATGCACAGACAGAGGAAACTGCACTTGTACAAGTTATAGATCCATCCTAGCAGCTGGCACGAAGCAGAAAAGGTGAGTAGTGATGTTGATCGCATGCAAGGAAATTCAACAACATGCATGTCATTTTATGCATGCATGCGATCCCATCCATTTGGCGCACTCACCAAGGCAAAGATAAGAAGTAAGGCCGACTGGGGCTGAACATGTAGTTTGAAAGTTGATGTGCATGACCACCAACACACACTTGAAGATCAACACGGACATTATTCATCAGTGTGTTGCCGGTTTGGCCACACCCAAGAAGACCATGCACATGCTATCAGATGAGTTGGATGGAGGAGCCATATCAGTGCACCCGGATGCAATGGAGGCAAGAGTTAGCTTCAACAAGATGTCACCATTGAGCGCATGGACAGCATCACAGACGACCAAGCTTGGCATCAGCTCACCACCTTCACCATCACAAGGATATTAAAGAGTTGGTCTCACCACAACGGTTTGAGTGTCTGTGATGTCTTGCTCAAGCCATTTTGTCTCACATGGGCACATGTGCATTATAATGTAATGTCTTGTCAAGTGGAAGTTCAAGTGTCGATAATTGAATGTAACATTCATAGAGTAGTTGAAGAGTCATGAGGGTAGATGAATGGCCGAAAAGGGGAATATCAAGGGTCACCCCACCCTTTGCTGTAAATAGTCCCTCATAACTCATTGTAAAGGCTTTTAGTCAGCTAAGCTTCTGATAATACTATCTTAGAGAGAGCTTGGAAAGTATTGTAATGAACCTTGGCTTCTCCACTACGCAGAGCTAGTATATCTCTTTGGAGGAGCAGCGGGCTGTGATTGTAATGTTCCATTGTCAGAACTAGTGGTTGGACATGGATGTATTGTATGACTAGAACTTACACTCCTTAATATAACAAAGCCAACACGTTTCATGCATATGTTGTATTGTATTTCAGCTATCTTGAGTACTCTAAATGATATATGTATCCGTTTTCTTACGCATGCATGTGTAGCTATTTCTGTATATGTATGTACGAATCTTTCTAAAATGTGTTGTTGGTTTAACCATCACTTTGGATTGCCAGCTAACTTTCCTTCCATGTTGTGATGCATCTTTGCTCATGTGTTCCCTTCTTAACTCCGCGCTATCACAGGTTTCAAAGGGGCACACTCACCTCACCTTCTGTGTGTTAGAACCACTCATGCGCCTTCCTTGACTTACCGCATATGTCACACCATTGCTACCAACAGGGACATCTTACTTACCTCTGTGTGAAACCGCGGTCAAGGCATTACCGTATGACCCACTGTTGGGACTCCTAGACTAAATGTTTTGAGGTCTAATTTGGACTTCTTACCGGGGAGATCCCATGATATGTTGGTGGGTCTAGCACCATCAACAAGAGTACATAGTGTTACCACATTCTAAACGATATAGGGATCTAGAGCACACAATGTCTCCACCTACTAAATGATACAGGAATCTAGATCACATGATGTCTCCACCTGCTCTTCTCTTGTCTTCACTTCACACCATACTACTCTACATGCTCCCACATCTGTTGATCTTCATGTCAATATTCTCTCTTCTATGAGCTCTCTTGCATTTTCCTATTTCCATATATGAGCATATTATGTCTCATTCTCTTTCCCATTGGTCTCTTTTGTTGTTGAGCGAGTTTCCCACCTCTTTCATGTTGACCACACCAACATGCACTATGAGGCTAGGGATAATATCAACTCATCATTGACTTAAATAGCCTATACACAACTTCAATGTTTGCACCAGTAGAGCCATAAATTCATCAGGGAGATTAGCGATAGAATAAATTAAGTGGAATGGGTTCACACTCAACACAAGCAACTACTCCTCCTCCTCAAACCTTTGAATTTGTGTCCACTGCTTGAGTCTAGTCATTATTTACATTTCCACATTATTTACACAAATTAATATATACAATGATATTTTGCAAGAGGGGTAATAATAAGGGCTATCACAATAATAAATTGTAGAACCATAATCATGAATTCTCAATCCAACATCCACACCATCAGGGCTTCAAGTTAGCACCAAGGAATTACTACATTCCAAAGATAAATATGAAGAAATTTGATGGTAATGATCCTATAACATGGATATTTCAGATGGAGCAATACTTTGATCTACACCAAGTGGCATCCTTACAGAAGGTAAATATTGCATCCATGATTTTAGAAAAATAACAACATGTATGGTATCAATGTGTTTGTGAAAGAAAAAGGGATTATGTGATATCTTGGTTCATTTTTACAAAAGAGTTGATAACATATTATGGGCATATTAAGAGCAACACATTCTTTAGTCAATTGGTAAATCTTCAACAAAAAGGTCCAATTACAGATCACATCCAACAATTCCAAATTTTGAGTCTCAAAGTAAAGAATATTTCAACGAATAATTTGTTGGACCTATTTATGGAAAATTTAAAGGAATGCATCCAACATGAGGTGTACCTCTCTGAACCTAAATCTGTAGAGCAATATTTTAGTTTTAGAAGGAAAGTTGAGAGTAAAAATATGACCACAAAAAAATCAGCCACTAGTAACTATAGAAAAGATCATGCTCCCAATAGGAAAAATATCAAGAATTAGAACAATCACAAGATTTAGAGCTAGAAGAGACTACTTCCAACAATATCCTGTATTGAATTGACTAGCACCAATACTCCACAAAGCCTCAAGATAGAAGGATATATCAAAAATAAAAAGGTAACATTTTTTTTTTATTCAGACAGTACCCATAACTTCATTAATTACAAATTAGCAGAACTTCTCAATTGTCTCATATATATTGTCTGTATGATATTGTCCACTTTGCGTCTAAGCCCTCATGGATTTGCTTTTGGATTTACCCCAAAAGGCCTCATACCAATGGAGATATTTGTCCATCCTTATATACCCATGATCCTCCCCACTTCTAGTCAATGTGGGACTTTGGTCGTATACCCAACATGGCTCGGCTAGGATGCAAAATTGCAGAAATTTTGGGAGGAAGAGTCTGGGCTGCTAGAAGGCAAGGTAGGCATGCTTTGCACATTTTTTCGAATGAAAGGGCAGTGGGGTTGGACAGCTAGCTTTGCGCAATTTCTAGAGGAACAGTTGGGGCTACATGAAGGGTCAACATGCATGGATTGCATAGTTTTTCTAGGGAACTTCCCGGGTCACTGGCAACCAAAACTACGCAATTCCCAGAGGGAACTGCTAATTGGCTATTGGGGTCACTAGTAGCAAAAAATGTGCAATTCGCAGAGGGAACTGCCAGTTGGCTACCCAGGAGGTTGGGAGCAGAAACTGCACAATTCCCAAAGGGAACTGGCAATTTGCTGCTAGGGGTGACTCGTAAGGAAAACTGCACTGAGGTCAAGAGGTCGGCTTGTTAGTCATCTCTGTGCAATTTTTGAGCTACACTGTCTGATGGGCAGCAGAAGGCCTGCTCATGAACATTGTGTAATTTATGTGATGAACAGTTGGTTGATTGTCAGGATGACTGACTGGGAACAATGGGAAATTTTCTAAGAGAAACAAGGACAGGCACTTGGTGTGTGTCCAGCCTATTTGCACAATTTCCTCAGTCAGTCGAGCGAGAGAATTTAGCAGCCTCTGCACAATTTTTGAGGGAGCCAATCCTAGGGTGTTTATCGGGTTCGACTATCCGGGTGGCGAGCATGAGAGTCGATTGAATTGCTTACAGGCAGCGCATCCTGAAAAGACTAGCTTGGTGCTTCTATGTTGTTCTGGATGAAAGTCAATGGAGTCAATGGCAGGGTGATGGTCCAACTGTCAGAAGGGATTCAGGTTTCCAGATCCTTTAGCAAAAATGGCTAAGTATACAAACACACACTCACATGACTTGATGACGAAACGAATAAACCATCCATACACGAATGTTCAACAAGATTGACCGACGGTGCATGTGACAAGCACGACACTCATGATTGATCATTCATTTATCAAGACGACACTTTCGTGACACTGAATGTGACTCCGTGTGTGAGTGTGACAGATGCTTTCATAGCGAAGCCAACAAGAACTTATGAAGTGAAGTCTTTGAGCATAACCAGAACATGGTCACAAGCATGACTTAGACATCAACATGTAGAGAATTGAATGCAATGAACAAGGAAGGCAGATGTAAATACTCACATGAGCTAATGTAGTGAACCCGAGTGAGTGCAGTCATCAAGTGAAACTCTTCAAGGGAGGCTCTGAAATTGGTGCAGGCCAAAATTTTGGAGGGTGGTTGTAGCCACTACAACACTTGGTGACACACTGGTAGAACTCCAGTTTCTCTACTTTGGTTCATTTCTAGCATAGGGCCTTGGAATTTTGGGGATTATTGAATCACTCTGTGGGTTACTTCAACTTCCCACTTCCCCATGGACATACATGGTTCACCCTTTGCCAACTCAATCAAACACAATCAACAGTTCAGCTTAGATCTCAGTGTTTCGAATCTGGGAAGGGTAGTTTATCTCACGAGTTGAATATTTTCAGAGTATAAGTTTTCATCTCTGGTGTTGCTCCACTGCTCGTAGGCCTGGATAGTACCCCGACGGAGTCACGTAGGAGCACACACATTCTCCACTGCAAGTGAGCCCAGTCAGTACCCCGATGGAGTTGCATGCCTCACCTCTCTGCATTGGAAGCCCTTCCCTTCTTTCACCTTTGAATTTTTTCAAGAGGACTATGCATAGGCACTTATTTATTTTTGGGGCAGAAGAGGGATCCTGACTTCTTGAGAGCAGAATAGGTTGTTCCTTCAGAGAAGCATGTAATACCTCTGACATAGGTTTGCTTATTTAGTTTTTCTCATTCTCTGTTTCTACTAGTTAGATGAGCTTGGACACACAGAGCAGAAGGTTGAGTACAGGCATGGGGCTTCCCAGTGTGGACACAGGTTCATGGTTGGACCAAATATTTCCTTGCAAACGGTTCGTATTTTCCATCAATACTTCATCGACTAAAGGTTAAAACCAAGCACAGAGAAGACGGACACAAGATTGGCCAAGTGTTGTAGTGTCACAAGCTTATTCCAATTTCAACCACATACCCTATTCAAAAGCTAGTACGCAGTAGTTGGCAACACTTATTTCCAGAAACAAAAATAGTAATATATCAAATAAACAAAACGAACGTGAAAAAAAATAGTAAGCAAAATCAAACAAAGCAAAAGCAAAGATAATAAGTAAAATAAACCAAATGAAACAAAAAGAAACAACCAAACTATGTACATGGCATGGGCATGGCCCGACCCACTAAAAATAATGTTTGAGATCTTAGTCATTGGCAGAAAGGTTGTCAAACCTCCTACCCAATGATTTCAAATGATACTTGTGTGGGCCAAGCTTCTCCTAGACTAGTGCATGCCCACCGAGTTCCACTACCGGAATCTGGTGGCATTCCAGAAGACCTTCAAGTGAAGACAACACCATTGTTTCCGGTACTCTGTGCAACATGGGCTTGGATGATGGCACGGGGTAGTTGTTTCTATTCTAGGAAGGATTCAAGTTTCTGAAGTCAATGCGTAAGCGAATTTTTCAAGATTTCTTACGTGCAGAATTTGAAGTAGAAAACCAAGTATGATGACAAACTTTGCAAGTAATCCAAACAATTAAAATGTTAGTCAACCTTTTTAGTAAAAGGAGAGAAAACAACATGTATGTTTTACCTGTTCTTTGCTGCAATGGCTTGTCTCCTCTTTTACCTGGAATCTCATGTTGGATTGCTCGCATGCAGTGTGTACTCGGGTCATCATTTACTTGTGTAGACCCATCCCGGTACTATTCGATCAAGCGGTTAACGATTTGTCGCTACTGTAGTGCATAGCTTGTACCAAGATTGGCCATCTTTGGATCGTGGTAGTTTCCCAGGTTTCTTTGTTCATTCGTAGTGTTGGTCCTTTATGTGTTCAACATGAGTGCCTCATACTCAGCATCATTTTTTGTGCCTTCAAACTTCAGAAAGATTGAAATCATGCATTGTCCATTATTTTGGAAGACTGAGATACACTCGGACTTTGGACCATCAGGTGTTCTTGACTTGTCAAGGCTCATAGCCCACAGCTCATCTGTACATCAACCATTTGGAATGTTGGTAATGCTTCTACTACCGTTGTTGGTACTACTACTATTATTGGAAAAACAAACTGTAGAAATTTCATTATCATCAATTGGATGAAGGAGTCCCAATTTCTTGTCTAATGAGGTTGGATTTGGCCCTGCAAGATAACACTCCAATGTCTTTTCCAGGAGGCAATTGCCAAACATGAGTTCTACGAAGGCCAATGTTCATTCTCGTTGTTAAGGGGAGTGACATTATGTTTCATATACCTCTCAGATAACCCATAGATTTGGTTGCATCTTCCCTTGTACGGAAGCCACATATGAGACCAGTCCATAGAAAAATATCCATCTAGCTTGCTGGACCAGTCTCTGCTGAGGAGCAAACCATATGCTTTCGGTATGTCCACAACAACTATTTTGATGCATTGGTGAACTCAATCGTCATGAGATAATCAGATGATCACATCTCAAAGTTCACCAATTGCTAGTACTGATGTTCTTTCAAGTTTGATGATGTTCACGGATGTTTCACTCCATCGTGCATTGATATTCTTAGCAATGGAGAGTGGCATGATGTTGGCTACCGTGAGAGAATCAACCAAGCAGTTGTGAACATTGTAGTTGAAAACTTCGAATGAAAAGAGGAAAGGGGGGAAACCTAAGTTTGCTTCTTCCATGTGGAGTGTATTGAGCATAGTAGATAGTGATCCGGGAGGTGTGCTTTCTCCCTTGCTAGTAGAGGTTGCGTTGTCTACCGCTATTTGTCCTAATGCACCTAACAGGATATCTCACTGACTCTGGAATTTGGCTAACTCAAACAAATTGATGTTCGCTGAGTTTTCTTCATGTCATCGACTATGTTGTAGTCTAGAGGTGGTAGACTCACCAAGGTGTCTGGGGTGGAACAGGTATTAGTGCCGTTCGACGGAGTGTTCTGCAACTTACTACTCATGGATGTATTCTTATCCATCACTATCTTCCTACACTTGCTTTGTGTCTATTGCTTCGAGGCAACTGGTGGATCGACCTTCTTTATCAGTTGCCTCAATTTCTCTTGCATTTCCCAAAGTGTAGGGGGAGCCCCTTTACTCCTAAGCTTGTAACGATCATTTTGATTTTGGGGTTTCTTCTCGATGTTCATCTTCTAGATTACTTGTGAGAAATGATAAGTGTTCACCACATGCACAGAACTTGGTGTTTCGTGACATGAAACCTCTTCACCATCATCAGTGTCTTCGACTTCTCTTGCATATCGCCTTCTGCATCAAGTGTATGACTGCAGACTGAGGTAATGACTCACTTCCAATTTGAGAAAGATTTCTCAGGGTGGAACTCTTCGTGGAACGAACAAAAATTAGGATCAACACAATGCTCGAGTTGGAACATAGGCTTCTATTTAAATTTGGAAGAGAACTAGCTGTTGCTTGATTAGTCATTGATGAACTGCTTTCTTGTCTCTTTCTGGGCAGATGGTTGCTTGGGAATGTTTCCATTTTATGTTTCTTGAGTTTGGACATTTCGGTGGTCAAGTTCTTGATAGGACGAGTGAGGGTCTGAATATCAGTTACTTCCTTGTCTCTACCCTTCCTGGACATTGCTTCGGGATTTTTGCTTGCATCCTTAGAGTCTTTTGTTGATTCATCATCCTTGATGACTCCAATTGCGCACAGGTATTTTTCAACAACAATAGTCTCTTCACAGTTTTCTAAAAGTGTTGGCTCATAGCTCACTTGACGAACTGCGCAATGGTGGTCGGTAATGCAGATGTGTAATAGTCAACAGTGATGGAGTCATGAGGTTTAGTTTTTGCTGCAATTCTTTTCAGAATACGCATAAACTTCTTATTGAAGTATTTCACTTTCTCTTTTCCCTCCATCCCGAGGCTTCCCAATTCCTTGAGTAGCATAGCTGGGGTTTTGTCATCAGTAACTTTTTTGAGGAACATACGTTTGAAAGAACCTCAGTTCTCTATGGAGTTGGGTGGAACATTGTGATACCAAGAAGCTACGTGGTTGTCCAAGGTACATGGGAATAGTCTACATGCTACGTTGTCATAGGGTACCTCAAGGGTCTATAGCTATAGGTAGAAGTTGCTTAAGTGGTCTTCTGCCTTCACCGCATTGTCAAGGTTGAACTTGATGTTCATCCTCTCTACTCGCTTCGGCATCTTGTACAGTATGCCTGGGAGGGCCAATGGTCCCTGGGTCATCCATTCAAGATTTGGGTCAAACATCTCTTCATCTTCTTCATCTTCTTCCTCTCCTTCAGAGTCTGATGGTTCAGGATCTAGGTTTGTTGGTTAGTCTCCGCCTCCACCTCCTCCATTGCCTTCCCCTTCGCCTCCTATACCAGAGCTCAATCCCAAGATTACAAGAGTTCATTGTTCGTCTTCAAGGAAGATAACATAGCTTCCTCTAGACCTTCAAGTGTGGCAAGGACTTCTTCTTCCACTGTGATACAACAACTCCTCTGCGAGTGGCTTTTGGCTTCCTAGATGTGTGTGGAAGATGTTGTATGCCTGGGATCAGTTCGACTACTTTCGCGAACTGGCGAGTGATGGGACAGATGGAGCAAAGGTGTTGATATGAAAGCTTATGTTCAATTCTGGGAGGTTAGGAGTAACCAACTGTAGAGTCATGTGAGAGGGAGCGCAAGTTACTGCCTTGACCAAATGATTGATGAGTGATTGTGATGGGAATTTCAGCAATGTACAACTAGCTTCCCTCCTTCTAGCGCTAGAAATGTTGATGGTGATGGACCCACCAACATTTAGGGCATCACCCTGGTATGAAGTCCCAACTAGACCTCACACCATTTGGTGTGGGAGTCACCTCTGGTATGATGGCCTAGTTGCCATTGTCTTAAGGATTTTCATCAACTCTTACTTGTTAGCATAGGAGAGTGGTTCTCTTTGTCTTCGAGAAGTGAGATTTCCGTGCCTGGTGAGCTTAAGTGTACTTGTGTCAATGGTTCTTTCACTGTGAAGGGAAGAAGGTGAAGGTGAGTTCCAGGTTGAAAGGGATCAGTCCCAACTCGACTAGGAACAAACAACATAAAAGGACATACAAAACTTCCGGCGCAGTAGTCCAGGTAACTTTATCTTTGAGTGATTTCTATTTATAAGGATACAGACAAATGAACATTTAATCCTCCTCAACAAAAAATTGCTAAGATATAGTTGATCAACTTGTTGCTTCATTCAATTTTACACCATAACCATGTTGTTCTTAAGGATACATATAATAGATTCTCTAATGTGAAGCATTTTATCTAATGGATGAACCTTGGATGTACCCAATAAATAGGATTCCATTGACATGTTTATCCAAAACGATGTTGGAATTGGTAGAGGTCGTAATGCCCCTAGAAATTTTTTTGTCTCCCCCTTGTTTCTTTCAAAAACATCTTAGGATGCTACAAAATTATAGATGTCTATGTTCATGCTTTCCCAAAAGAATGAAAACTTAGTTATTTCAAGGGCTTAATGGAAGATAAAGAGAGGTATTGTTGGTGATAAGTGTATCTCCTATAATCCTCGTTGTTTTAGATTTTAATATTTTTCCAAAATAATGAATCCCTTATACCATAATGTATCTTGATAACATGTATAACACTTAGGAGGTTGGGGATCCATTTGAAGTTTTTGGATGAGTTACCTTAAAATATTATTTTCTAGCCATCTCTTGTGCGCTTCCTCAAGCCATCTTTGACTTGGTAGTGATAAGGGAAGGAGTGATACGTCCTCTTCAAACTATCTAGATAAGGAATTAACCAAAAAATTCTCTTTAGCCTTCTTTGTTATGATCCTTGCACCTTAAAAATCATAAGAAACAAATAATTACCATCCTCTTTAAGGAGGAAAACTCCTTTTATAATGAATATAACGTCCAATACAATATTCTAGGATTCTAAGACCATATCCTTAGTATATATGTAAGATACATGGGTACAATTATAGTAAAATGGGATCATGAGGCGTTGTAGCCTACATGGCAATATAATAATATAAATGTAAGAACTCAATATCTAGGGCTTAATAATGGGTTTTATGGCTAACATGTGGATTAAAGAGGGCTTAACATGCCCCTCCACTTCAAACAAGTGTTCGTGTCCTCAACACTTCACTTACTACTAGTGATTATGTCAAAATAAGTCATATTCACATGTCATCTCTTCCACTGGTAGGTTCTTCTCTTTGATGATGTACTCCGCAATTGTTGGGTTACTTGGCTACTTAATCCTTGTTTCAAGGATTTTTTCTACTTCTAGAATTATTTTTCCATCTTCATTTATCTCTGCCACACTTCCCAGGTGCAAATAAATAATATGGTCATGATCCCAATTAGGTGGAAGACCCTTAGGCATTAATCCAAATACCCTAGGATGATTGTTGATAGCTTTATGGAGATCCACTTACATAGATGATATTGATGTTTGAACATTTAATGAACATAATTGTGCCATTACACCATGGTGCTCCCATTTGAGTAATTTTTTCTTTCCCTTAGAGCTGATCAATTTAGAGGGTTTCCCTCATATACCTCTAAGCTCAATTTCCTTCCTTTGTGAATTAAATCTTATGAAGATACATTAAAAATTAAAGTTCATTATCCCCAATAATTGTAACCATTGGAGCCTTTATAGAAAATTGGAACCACCAATTGTATTACAATCACGGGACTACCCAGGAAATACTCCACCATATTAAGCTTAATACTATCACACTTCCCTGAACAATTAATGGCACCTCCATTTGCAACCATTACTTGAAACTTGTTGGGTTGTGTTATATTCTTTCCACGACTAACCTATGGTTTTTCGGTCCATGGTTTTGGGCGCGATGTTTTTCGGTCCATGGTATTGGATGCTACGACATGTATAAATATGTATTGTAACATTGAAAGGAAAATAATGAAAAATCAAGCTAGTAGTCTCGGTTTTGAGATCCAGTGGGAAATCTCTGTGTATATGTGTTTTATGTGTTAAGCTCTCGCATTTTTATTTTTCCTGTGATTTAGAATTCGTATGCAAGTAATTTATGTACGGGGTTAAAACCTACAAGCCAGACCTTGCATACAGTTAATGTCAACTTAGATTGCCTATCTCCATCTCTCAGTGACTCTTGCACAGTTTTCATTTGAAGTTGTCTGGAGCCATCATCCTACATTATCGCCTTGCTGCCTCTCCTAGTCACCTGCATCCGAAATGATTATGTTTAATGGTAGACTAGCAGGTTTTGGATTTGATGTTGACTCGTCATGAGTGACTACAGGTACCAGTACACTAGCAAACATGAAAAGACAACAAATGGGATGAACGAAGGGAGCACATGCAGAAGGACATGCTCACCAATCTATGAACGAATGAAGCATGTGAAGTGGATGAACGCAACGAACATGCACCTTCGCAAATAGATGAGCTTGTCAAGCCTTCCAACATGCAAGCAAGGAACAACATGCTAAAGCTTCATCAAGACTAAGGACCATTGAATACTCCACGCACTTCGCCATGCGGAGGTGAAGCTATGATACACCATGAATACCTCCATCACCCATCAGCACTATAGCTTGACATGCACTCCAGCAGCAGCACAAATGTACCAGCATTGTCACGACAAGTCATGTCGAGTCACGTTATGAGTCATGTCACCCACATCCTCACTATGGGCTTATTGTCAATCAATGTGATGTAATGTGGAAGTCCAAGAGACCCACTTGTTGAACAAAGAGTCATGTAAATCGAAGAGTCATGGAAGTCAAACGATCATGAGGCTAGTCGGATATCCCCAAGGGTCAGTTTCACCCATGGCTATAAATACCCCCTTATTTGTACATGTAAAGCGCTTTTCACCTCAACTCCTCCCACATAGCCAAGAGAGTATATAATATTTTCTTTGAGGAGTAATTAGTGGCTCCAACACCCCGCTAATGGGGTTAGTGATGTATGGTGTAATGATGTGTCTTGGAATTTTTGCTTAGTTAAGAATCATGTTAACAAGCTAGCATGTTTTCACCCATGTATTGTATATGTTCTAAGATTGATCTTTAACACTTGTAATGCATGTTGCTTTAATCTGTGTTTTGCATATGAATTGTTTCATTTGTTGTAATGCATAATATATTAATGGAAATGTGTTGTATATGTTTTTAATGTTGTCCCGTCCGTGTCGACTACTTTGTTAGACATAAAACAGACCTTTAACCTGAACCTTTTTGTAACAATCGTTGCACTTGTTCAAACTGTTCCATGATTTTTGTATGTGTTATCTTACCTTGTATGTTTTTACTGTTGCATCCGAGTGGACTACTCTGCCGGAAGTTGTGTATGTCCTTTTATGTTGTGTGTTCCTAGCCGAGTTGGGACTGGTCCCTTTCAACTTGGAAATCACCTTCACCTTCTTCCCCTCACAGTGAAAGAACCATTGACACAAGTACACTTACACTCACCAGGCACGTGAACCTCACTTCTCAAAGACAAAGAGAACCACTTTCCTATGCTGACAAGGAAGAGTTGACGCAAATCCATAAGATAATGGAAACCGGGCCTTCATACCAGATGGGAGTCCCACACCAAATGATGTGAGGTCTAGTTGGGACTACATACTGGGGTGATCCCCTTAATGTTGGCGGGTCCAGCACTATCAACAAAAATTTATTGGTTTGTTCATCTTACCATTATTCTCTTCTCCTATGAGTTTTGTGGCAATAAAATGCACAATTTAAGAGATATCCACAAATCAATTTATGCAGTTTAGAAGCAAAAATAGTGTAAATAAATGAGAAATTACCAAAAGTAAATTATTTTCCTTGGAAACCTATTATTCATGTGTAGGGAGAGGACTTAATAAAATAAAATGTGAGATATCATGTAGAAATACAAATATCGTTTCTTCTCCCCCATGCCTAAACTTTTGTATGTCCTCATGCAAACAAGGTAGAGTTGTCAACATATGACCATTAACACATAGTTTACATTTGAGAATGTTGTTATATCACTTTCATCTTGTGGGGATGCAAAAACAAGTCATGAATCAAGTGATCCCTTGGAAGAAATTGTCCATAAGTGCATTTGTAGATGTGTAGTTAAAATTCCCATAAAATAAGAAATTGTTGATACTCAGAAAATATGTTAGGAATAATTCAATCTAGTTTATTAAGCCACAGTCTTAAATGGTTGATTGCTAATAAGGTTGGGCCCAACAAATGTAGGGAAATAAAATGAGGACATAATAAACTATGAAGAAAATGTATATTGTGGATTGAAATAAAGGATATAAGTAAATATGAATTATACAAATGATGAGGAAGAATTCAATCTTGTTTATTTGAGTGATGGATACCAGTCAATTAGTAAAGATATGAGGCTTGATACTGATATGAAAAATAGAGACAAGATGAGACAAAATTAAAAGTCAAGCTCATATCAGTGTATTATCATTATCCCCTAAATTTTTAACAAATAAAAAACGTTCAAGATTATTTTAACCTCAAGTTTTACCTCAAAATTTTGATGTTTCCAAGCATGTTGATAAAGGAAATATGATCCTGAAAGAGATCATTGGTGTATGATGAAGGTTGTTGATAAATACATATTGCTAATCATGTTGTAACAATACATGCAGAGTAACAACACCCTAGGCATAACAATACCTATGGAATAATTGTAATCATTATAACATGGTTGCCAAAGCTTTTAAAGGGGTGAAGGCTAAAATTGCTATTTCCTTGGCTTTCCAACAATTATTTTTCTTCTTCTTATTTGAAAAACTAAAAGGTTGCAACTACTGGAAAATGAATGAAAGAGTATGGTTGAACTATTTCAATATTAATTCTTACCATCCCACATACTATAGCAGTACTTCCTTCCCCCAAACTAAGTAATTTCCCTACCATCAGGATTTCTACAAAACATCTCATAAGCAGCCTAAGTTAGTGATTCATCACCTCAATAACCTCATTATAAATAAAAGTGACATAGCCATGTTGAATTCCATGGCATTAAAGATGGATGAAAAGAAGATATAAATAGGGAAAAAAGGATGAAAACATAATACATTCCAATGATGAACCAGGTATATATGTCTTTATCTCTCAAAGTTTTACCATTATCCAAGTGTATAAAATAAGACCTCTTATATGGGCAAAGAAAATAGCCTATGCTAAGGGTGCCCATATACATGAAAACCTCTTTATTTTCTAAAATATAACACTTCAAAAGATAATAATTGAAGGAACGTAAACACATTCTCTAAAATCCAACATGAGGTTTATTCTTCTTAGCTTTAAATTTATTGACAATTGTTTCAGAATGTTACCTGAGGTCTTTGCTTGGAGTAAGTTATATGTGTGTCAATGTGTGTTATACATCTCTCTTACCTAGAATAGCCTCACTACTAGCAGGCTTGTACAGTACCCTAGTAGGTTTGCCTTGGTAACATACAAGCATAGCTCTGATTCGAGTAGGCCTATTCAGTACCCTGATAGGTTTGCTTGTACTTCCTGATAGTTCCTTTTATTATTATTATTATTATTATTTTTATTTCTTTCTTCATGTGAATAATTTTAATATATATACAACTCAAGAGATTTGAAATAATGTATACTACTCATTTGTAGTTTTTAGGGTGTAAGGAATTTAGGTGGTACAAGAGTATTTTAGATTTTCTAGGAACATAACTCATTATTCAAGTTTACCTCATGAGCGACACCATTCACAATAGTCTAAGCCATTTAATGTGTAGTGAAATGAAGAATATAAGATAATAATTGAAAGTCCCTTCTAGTGGTAATGTTATGGTTCTCTTGAAAGCCTATTGAGGTTTTACGGGAGTGGTCCACCATAGGAGGCTTTTTAACAATACCATTTAGAGAAAATTGGAAATATTTATTGGATGATATCTTTTAGAGAAACTAGACTTATATTTTTTATTCACCTGATATTGGCATTCTTGCTTGTTGCAACTCCTAATTCCCCACATCATCTTAAGCTTTTGGACATGAAGTATTGCGCATAACAGTGACAAAACCAGCCCTTAAACTAACTCAGTGGACAATCTCTGTCAAGTGATGTTGGAAAGGTATCAACCAATCAATAGTCATAGTCACTTTACAAAATAATGAGAAATTAAGAGTGAATCATACATGGCAAGGCTTATCACAACACTGTTTGATGTAGACACAAGCAAAAATCAATAATGATCATTATGGTGATGGGGGTGCAATGATGAAAGTGGTAAAAGTAATAATAGAAAACATAATGGTTTTGTATGTAATAATTTACAATATGTCATATAAAAAATAAGTTTCAGTAGTTATGCTTTAGGATCTAGCAACTGAGCCTAGGGATGTAGTAGTTGAATCTTGGGGAGTTGCAACTTCAAAAATGGTTAATAACTAAATGTTGAAATCAAAAGAAAAATGTAATAGTTTTATTTTATGATAGTATACATATATTTTACTTTTTTTTATTTTTCTATATGATCATACCCTACTTAATTGAATAAAGGAATATCTCCTTCAAGTGTAGGAGTACTTCTAGTGCAACCATGTGTGTAGAAAATATAGAAATGCGTTCATACTTATATTGGAAATGTAAAATTTTAAGTATACCAAGGAATGAGAAACTATATGCTTTAATTGATATTGTCCCAAGATTTGTTGAATGATGGAGGAATGTTGTATGCCAACGATTTTTCAGAAATAGGATTCAATGTGATCCCCATATTCTTGGCCTCACTTAAACTTGTTGGCATATCTCCCTTTTTGAGGTTGTTTAGATCTTCCTCAACATTTTCATTTCTCTCTTAAATGAATGAAGGATCTAATGAGAGGCAAGAGAGAAATCTTCAATCTCGAGATCCAATATATGTTCTTCACCAATGATTTATTCTCCTTCAAATTCAAAAGGATGATAAAAGAAAATTCTTGGGCTTTCACCTTGATATTGTTCATGAATTTTTTTATCTTCCCCTTGATGCTACTCATGAGTCCCTTCTTTTGATTCCCTTCCCTCACATGTAGATGTATTTATAATTAGTCCCAGGTTGTTCAAAGCATTTATAATAGTTTTTCCCATATATATGGTCATTATTTCAGTAGTTTCAATAGTAACAATTGCTATAGCATTAGTTGTTACAAAAGTTTCAACATTTTTAGTAGTTTTAGTTGTTACAACATCAATTGTTAAAGAAGTTTTAGTAACAAGAGTTTCAACAATTTCAATTGTTATAGCATCAACTATTACAAAAATTTCAAAATTTTCAACAGTAATGGTTTCCGTCGTTTCAACAATAACAGTTATTATAGAATTAGTTATTACAACAATTTTAATAGTTTTAATAATAACGGTTGTTACAGCACCAACTGTCATAAAAGTTTCATCATTTTCAACAACATCAACTATAACAACAATATCAATTCAACAAATTCAACATGATTTTCAATTATGTATTGTTCCTCTAATGGTCCGTGGATTGTGGCTTCTTCTGGAGGTAAATTATCTTCTTCGTGCTTTGTGATAACAATGGAAGTTCATGGATTCACTCCTCTCTCTGATTTGAAATATATGTAATTATATTCAATGTGGGAGTAAGTGGGAAGTACGGGTGCTTTGAATTGTTGTGCATCCTTTTTGTTTCAATTTGGGTTAGGTTGCATAGGTTGTTGGGATTGTATAAAAGGTGTATTATATGAGAGTTGCAGTTGTTTTTGTTTTATAGGTAGATGATTTTGCATGGGAAACTTCCCTAGAGAGGAGGTTTCAACCCATCCTTAAGGCCATGGAAATATCTAACTTAGGGGGGAAGTCCATATGCGGCCATAATGTCGGGTATTCAATTGGGGAGAACTAGGAATTTTCCATCCAACAATATGGTTTGAAATTTGATGAGCAACTTGTTGAGGATTGTAAATGTTAATCTAGGTATTAAAAAAAGATGAAGGTTCTTGAGCTATACTTGACAATCGAGCTTTTCATGGCTTCTCTATCTCCTCGTCTGATTCCTTGAACACTACTTTTAATCTTGGTAGACATGGAAAAAAATTTGTTGAGTCATCCTACTCACAAATGAGCTGGACTTCCTCACTATTAAGTGGACACCTTCTAAATGAGTTATTTATCCTACAATTGGAGAGAATTATTTGAAATGCTTTTTCAACTTCAGCCTCCTATTTTTCTTGTAAAACATCCAATTGTGAAGATAAAGAGCTAATGTTATTAGTTCTAAAATTTTCGAACAAAAAAATTATGTTGGCTAATTTTTGTATCATAATAGAAATATAAAATGAAATGCAATATTTGTGTCCTGACTCTTTATGAATTATATCAAACTTCAGTTTGTCGAAGCAATGCACAAGTTCTTACCTCTCATCTTACCTCCATGTCCCCTCAGAGCTAGAAACACGTCTAACACACTCAGGAAAAATACATCTATGAAAAAGAAATGTGAATTATGCTCTTCTTCCTTTCATAACCTCCCCGACAACGACGCCAAAATTTTGGGTGGGTTAATCATCTTTTAATTAAGAAAAACCAATCCTCCTCACACATAAATTGTCAATCTTGGTAGATGTTTTTATTTCAAGGTTATTGTGTAAAGTATATGCAGGAAACAATTGCTAATTCAAATTGACTAATTCCAAATGTTCAGCTTTCTTATATGAGAACTTGTACACAATCAAATCAAAGTTTTCACTCTTCACACTCATAAGAATGAAAATCAATTCACAAAAACCACACTATCAAACCCTTTCTTGCATAAAAATAGCACTCGGCATATAATGCTAGAAATGAGATCACACTTGTAGAAATGAAATAATGCTCATTCATCAAAGCCACTTTTTCAAGAATTAGAATCACAATTATTTAAATAAACCCTTTTGTTACACACCATCATTCAATCACACCCTTACACAACCATCAATACTCTTAGTAACTGTTGAAAATAGCAACAAGAAATGCTAAAAATAGAAGTGCTAAAAATAGCACTACTATAAATAGCAGTTCGGGTACCAATGTTGGATTGAGAAACAGGGAATGAGAAATGGAAGTGCTAAGAATAACATTGCTATTTTTAGCATTTCGGGATGGATTCCTATTTTAGTCAGTCCCTAAACTAAAATAATGAAGTAAAATTCGAATTTGAACTTAACGGCTGTTTGAAAATAAATTAATTAATTCACCATGAGTTAATTAGTTGTGAAAAATCAAACATGAAGTCTATGTGAGGACATGCAACAGTTTCTCCATTAATTGAGGAATTTAGCCATCATTTAGAGAGATAAGGATGAGTTCTAATTAGTTGACTCAGTTAACTGAGTCAAGTCCAATTAGATTGATTTAAACAGTTTGTTTAAATTAATGTGAGTACAATTAGTTAATGCATGCTTGCATATACCTGCTGCACTTCAGATAACTAAATATTCTCAGATGAATAACTCATGCATGTCAATTCAGACAGAGACCCAGTTGGGATCAAAGGAGGGAGAGTGTACTATTAGTTGGATGGATTTTTCCTATAAAGGAAACTCATCCATGGAAAAGGATTTATCTCCTTCAGGATTGCGCAGTTAGATCAGAGGTTAGTGAGTGTGTGAAGAGGCCAATTCACAAAAGTGGCTGCGCTTGGACCCCAAGGAAAATTGCACAAAGAAATAGGAGGCTTGGAGGGTAGAGGAGAAGGTTTGAGAGAGGCCTTTGCCTACCTATGAGTAGCAGAGGGATTGTAGAGAGAGAATGATAGCTTGTGAGTTGATTCTTTTTGTAATCCAGACTATATTTCCACTTGTATGATAATACATAGTTGGGGTTTTAGGCTGAGGCTTTCCCCGGGTTATTTCTCCGGGTTATTTCTTCTGTGTTATGTGTGATTGATTTCTCATTCTCAGTTATATGCGTTCTCTTGATCTTGCTTAATTCGATTAAGCTTCCACAAAGTGTTATAGAAGTAGATCTTATATTGTGTTTTAGTATATTGTATAATCTATTGATCTACAGTGGAAATTTCTACATCGTATCAGAGCAAAGGTGATCAAGGAAGAATAGTATACAAGAAGGGAGAAGTTCGAAGTTTCTGATTCCTGAATATAGAAATCGAGTTCTTATCACATCTTTATTTCACCTATGGCGTTCAGTGGTTTAAGACTCGAGTATGCTCTTGACGGCAGCTCCAATTATATAGCCTGGAAGGATTGCGTGGAAGCAGTATTAGAGGATAACAGTCTAAAGGACTTCATTGATCAAGAAGTCCCCAAGCAAACTGATGCTACTCAATTAGCAAAATGGAAAAAGTGTGTGGCTAGAGCAAGCAAAAACCTTCTAGAGGGAGTTTAAGACCACATAGTCTCGAGTCCCCATGGTAAGGAGACATTATTTTCAATGTGGAAAACATTGAAAGATCTATATCAGAATAGCAGTGATCAGAGGAAGTTGGCGCTAAAGGACAAGCTTCAGAAGATCAAATGTGAAAAGGGAAACATGATCTCTACGTATCTGAAAAATCTCACCACATGTAGGGATGAGCTTGGAAGTGTAGGGATCGCGATAGCTAATGATGACATGGTGAGTCTTGCACTCCTTGGTCTACCTAAGAGTTGGCATAGCTACCAGGACTCGGTTAATGGAAGCAAGAAACTACCAGATTGGGAACAACTTTGGTTGGATGTGATGCAGGAGGAGATAAGAAGGAGCACCAAAGATGGTTCTTCATCCATGGAGGATGAAGAAAACTGCGCCTTAGCGAGTAAGGAAAAGTATGGGAAGGAGAAGGATTCTCTTTCCCAATCCAGTTCTTCCCAAGGTGGGAAAAATTTTGACAAATTGAAAGTGTGATGCTTTCGTTGTCATGAGGTGGGCTATTTTGCTACAAATTGTCCACTGAGGAAATCCAAGAAGGGATCTGCGGAAGGATCAGAAGGTGAGGCACTGGCCTCACAGCTCGAGTTCAATTTCACACTGTTCGCATGCATGGTTTCATCCATGGTGGGAAGTGGTTGGTTTCTTGACAGTGGAGCTTCTTTCCACATGACTGACGATAAGAGTTTGTTCAGTACTTTGGAGGAGAAAGATCTCCAGATACTCATAACGATGGGTAACGATGAAAAGTATAGCATCTTAGGTGTAAGCACGGTTTTTTTCAGAGGGAGCATGGAGCTCACATTACCTTGACTGATGTCAAGTATGTAGAAGGACTGAAGAGAAATTTGGTGTCGCTTGCAATGCTGGAAGACAGAGGCTATTATGTAGTCTTCAATAAGGGAAAGGTTTTCCTTAGACATATCATCACTAGACAAGTGAAGCAGATCGGTTCACGGGTCAAGAACCTGTATGCTCTTGAGGTTCAAGATGTGTGCAAAGCCTTGAGGAGCAAGGCAACTGATGGAGACTTGGTGGTTGAGAGGGAGAGTACATTGCCTCTCAACATGCAATGCCAGAAGAAGCCTCAGATGATTGTGGAGGAGCCATGATTGGTGAAGCAGCTTCAAGAGGTTGTGGAGTAGCCACAACTAGAGAAGCTAAGAGGAGATCGAGTAGAGACATCTACTCATGTAGAGACCTCTAGTAGGGGGGAATTTCGATCCAAGTGGGCAGAGGGATCACACGCATCGATACCTCCACGTATGAGGTGGGGCGATGTGGAGTGATCATCCCAAGAAGGCTGGAATAGGGGCAGGATCCTTGAGGTACCCAACCTATTTGATTCGACTTTTCTACAGGAGCCCAACGAGGAGTAGCAGGACTGGCTAAGTCGGTAGAGACAGATGCGGAGGCAGAGAGAGCTACAGTGTAGGAGTCCCAGGACTGTGTAGAGCTAGTAGGCTGCAACAAAGCGAGAGGCACAGGAGTGTTGCACCAGTGCAAGATGGCACAAAGAGGTGTGCAATAGTGTGAGATGCATGGAGTGTTGCAGCAGCTCAGAGGTCAGAGAGGGAGCACTTGTCAGCAACAAGTAGAACTTCAACATCAGAGTATGTTCGTAGCTCAACAGAGAGGTCAGTGGAGAGTTTTTTTGTTTCTAGAGTTGTTGAAGCAACCACACTTGGGAGAAGTGTTGCATGCAGAACATTCCAAAGGTACAAGATCGGGTTCGAGTTGAATGCCTTTCTTGTTGAGAGGGAGTGTTGAAAATAGCAACAAGAAATGCTAAAAATAGCACTACTATAAATAAGAGTTTGGGTACTAGTGCTGGATTGAGCAATAGCGAACGAAAAATGGAAGCGCTAAAAATATCATTGTTATTTTTAGTAGTTCGGGATGGATTCCTATTTTAGTCAGTCCCTAAACTAAAATAGTGAACTAAAATTCGAATTTGAACTTAACCGTTGTTTGAAAATAAATTAATTAATTGACCACGAGTTAATTAATTGTGAAAAATCAAACATGAAGTCTATGTGAGGACATGCAACAATTTCTCCATTAATTGAGGAATTTATCCATCATTTAAAGAGATAAGGATGAGTTCTAATTTGAGTTGTAATTAGTTGGCTCAGTTAACTGAGTCAAGTCTAGTTAGATTGATTTAAACAGTTTTTTTAAAATAATGTGAGTTTAGTGAGTAAATGCATGCTTACATATAACTGTTGCACTTCAGCTAACTGAATATTCTCTCATGAATAACTCATGCATGTTAGTTCAGATAGAGACCCAGTTGAGTTCAGAGGAGGGACAATGTACTATCAGTTGGATGGATTTTTCCTATAAAGGAAACTCATCCATGGAGAAGGATTTATTGCCTTCAGGATTGCGCAGTTAGATCAGAGGTTGGTGAGTGTGTGAAGAGGCCAATTCACATAAGTGGTTGCACTGGACCCCATGGAAAATTGTGCAAAGAAATAGGAGGCTTGGAGGGCAGAGGTGAAGGTTTGAGAGAGGCCTTTGATTGTATATGAGCAGCAAAGGGATTGCAGAGAGAGCAGGATAGCTTGTGAGTTGATTATTTTTGTAATCCAGACTATATTTCCACTTGTATGATAATACAGAGTTGGGGTTTTAGGCTGAGTCTTTCCCTGAGTTATTTCTTTTTTGTTATGTGTGATTGATTTCTCATTCTCAGTTATATGTGTTCTCTTGATCTTGCTCAATTCGATTAAACTTCCACAAAGTGTTGTAGAAGTAGAACTTGTATTGTGCTTTAATATATTGCATAATTTGTTGATCTACAGTGGGAATTTCTACAGTAACTGCGTGACAAACTATTTTTAAGGTAACAAAAAATAGCTAACAATATCTATCAATAGTGGATCATATATCTATACCAGTAGAAGTAATAAAAAATGGTAACAACACTTGGTTAGTGAGGATCGATTCGGGAGTAACTATGCTAGCAAAAGAGCAATCTACACTAATATCTTACAAGTTAAATTAACCAATAGTAGCAATAATATATCAACAAGAATCTATAATATTAATAATGAAATTATAGAGAAAACTAAATTAACATAACCTGAAAACAAAATATGAAACAAATATAAACCTTTGTTGACACAACAACCCCTGCTAAAGAGAAGGGAGATTCCTCCCTAGCAAGGGGCTAGTGATTCACAACTCATAAACTTGCAAAGATTTCATTGCCTTTGGAAATGAAGTTACATGATTCATTATTAGAAGAATTGTGTTTCTAACTCCTTCCTAGTGTAACACACCCATAACTTTCTCCATGCACATACGTTTATACAAGGAAAGATCGAGGGGATAATTGGAATTAGTTCCACCAAATCTAAACTATCAATCATTGATAGATTCACAAAATATTATCTTTTATGTATTATTGGTCAATGGTATGTATTATGCATAAAATCCATCTTAGAATAGGCTAGAGTTTTTTCAATTGATAATTGGTTGCTTTGTTTGGGACATAGTCTATCAACAACCATAACATGAAATATGTGCCTGAAAGAATGACACGCAACACCCAATCCATGAGCATTTTGGATAAAATATTGGTGATTCAGCTAACTATGGATGTTCTATGAAAAACCCATGTTGTGGATTTCCAAGATTCGTCTTAGTTTTTTTGCAAATGGTGTCCATATTTGGTCACCTAATTTCACCTAACGTAAGTTATCTGACTTGTAGATCATGAGCTAGAGCCTAATGGAATTGACTTAGGTATGACTTGGATAACAAAAATCCATGTAAATATCCTTAGGAACAAAACCCATCTTTCGTAATTTCTCTTGGACTTCCATAAGTATTCTAACCTTGGACGTTGTTATAATTATTGCATGGGAACCAACAGAACAACACTCGTAAAACCATCATGAGTAAAACCAATAATAATCCTTTCTAATTCATCAAAAATAAAGGAAAATAATGACAATTAACTACTTTAATATTCATAAGCTTAATGTGACATATTCATGAAGAAATGCAACAATATGGGTTATAGACAAGAATAGAAGTATGGTAAAATGAATGAAAAATATTGTTTAGTATGATGATAAATGGGACAATTTGATGGCCCAATAGAACATAGAGTGAAAATGCAGGGTATTGAGGATGAATTGGCAGAAAGTTGATAAGAATTGTTAGAATTTCAATTCTTTGTGGTCCAATACACTCAAGGTAGGACCTCTCTAGTTTACTAACCTTTGCATCCATGGGATGTCATCTAGATTTGAATGTTTTTCTAGCTTATGCTTGCCCCACTTCTCCTATTTAGTTTGTTTTCAGTTTAAATGTATTAATATAGTTAAGGTCATATGTCCCAGCATGGAGTTTAATAGCGTTATAAAAATTGCCAACTCCAATTCTGAATTTTTTTATGTAAGATCATGTCATTGGGAAAGGATTTTAACATTAATATAAATATTCCCAATTCTTGTCTAATGAGGTGTATATACTCTATCATTATTTTTATTAGGAAACACATGCTCTTAATTATTAAACTCACTCAAATTGTACCTTAAGTAAATATTTTATCTTAATTATTTAAACACAATTTCATGAACCTTTCATTAATCATGACACACTTTTTTTTTTGTAAGTCTAAGGGATTTTATTAATTCGAATAAAATTTACATCATTTCAACTAAATAATCAAATTATTTATACCCCAAACTTACCCAATTTGTTGTCCAGAAGGGAACAACAGAAATAGATAGAAACATTCCAGTAAGAATAAAGTATCCAAAATTGGAAAGGCTAATGAAACCAAAACATGTCTAAAATGAGAATGTAGCCCACAACCATTAAGGATCTGAAGATTTAACCAAAGCTATATTCTTCAGTAAATTTCTAGGAGATGTTGGGGGTTTGAAGTCATAATGTACGTGTTTCTCCATGTGTGTCATCCTCCCTTCTAAGCTCTCCAAGTTTTTGAATATTCTCCTTTGACCCCTCTGCAGTGTAGCGAGATGATCCTGCATATGCCATTGGTTATGTTGTGGGTCAATCATGGTCCTATGACACCATTTATGTCATCTGTTAGAAAATTATATATTACAAAGTAATGGAACACATAAAATATTGCAGAAACACAAACACATAAAATGCATAAAATGTGAGAGACAAAGATATATGTGGTTCATCCAATTTGAGTTACGTCCACCAAGAAACAGCTAGTCCTTCCTTTTTATTATCCTGCAAAATGAAGAGATACAACCTACAATAGATTCACTGTAATTTCCTCTTCACTCTCACACAATCTCCTCTCTCTTTCTCGCTCAAAATACACATATACACAGGTGCAATACAATTCCCTCATAAATAGTGAGGGGTTTTCTTCTAGGGAAAGAAACCTATATTAAACATTACTTCTACCATCATATCATCGTCCTAATGAACGACTCATATTGACTACGAAATTACAATATTTTTCAGGGCAATTTTACATCTATTTTTAACTTGGCGATGCTACGCCTGAACCTCCGCCAGTGGGGGGGGGGGGGGGGGGGGGGGGCTGATGGTGATCAACAGGCGGCGTTGTTTCCCTGTTACGAACTAGGGTCCAATGCAACGATACCTCTAAATAAACAAGATAACCAGGCTCCACACCCAACAATCTCCCACTTCGAGACTGATTATAGCAACTCCACCACTGATTCATTTGTTAGAAAATGATTCCACTTTGGACCTAGTTGTTTCTAATCTTCATCGTCATACTTTAAGACCAACTAAAACTAAGAAGAATCTCAGTTTCTCCTTGGTTACAACTTTTGTTAAGATATTTGTAGGATTCTGGCTAGTGTGTATCTTTTCTAACTTCAATTATCCATCTTTGAACACTGACCATATGAAATGGTACTTGAGTTGTATATGTTTATTCTTGGAATGAAATGTTGGGTTCTTTGCAAGATGAATGGAACTATGGCTGACATTGTATAACCTTCACATGTCCCACTTCTTACCCAATTCATCCATAAACCTTTGCAACCAAATCATTTCTTTACTAGCCTCTATAGCAACAACATAATATGCTTTCACCATTGAAAGTGAAACAACACTTATTTCATTTTTGAAACCCTACTTATAGTTGTTCCACCTATAGTAAACACATACCTTGTGGTGCTCCTCCTGTTATCTCTGTCGCTTGCCATATCTGCATTAACATATCCCTGTAGAGCAATGTTTGAACCACCAAAGCATAATGCTTGATATGCATTACCTCTCAAATACCTGAGAATCCATGTCACTTCCATCCAATGTTCTTTCCTTAGATTGTTCATGTACCTACTTACAACTCCCACTGCATGTACAATATCGGGCATTGTGCATACCATTATACATTAATCTTCCAACTGATGATTCATATGGAATGTTGGACATATAACCCATCTCTTCCTGAGTCTTGCGACACATATCCTTAGTTTGAAATGGCTATCGAAAGGTGTACTAACTGGTTTTTCATTCTTCATATCAAATATTTCCAACACCTCTTGTATGTACTCACTTTGAGACAATGTTAATTTGAGATTTTTCTTATTTATAGTTATTCTCATACTAAGGATTTGTTTTACAAAACCCAAATCCTTCATTGCAAATGAATTTTCCAATTCTCCTTTGAGCCATTTATTTCTTACATGTTTTACCTTGCAACAAGCATGCCATCTACATACAATAACAACATAATATAGTTGCCATCATTTTTCCTTTTGAGATAAACAAAATGATGAGAGTGAAATCTAGTATAACCTTTTTTAGACATAAACCTATCAAATTTTAGATACCACTACCTAGGAGCTTGTTTTAATACATACAAGATCTTCTTCAACTTGCACACTAGTTTCTCCTTCCCTGTGACCTCATATCCTTGTGGCTACTGCATATAGATCTCTTCCTCCAGATCCCCATGAATAAAAGTCATCTTTACATCTAACTACTCAAGATGCAAATCTCTTGTTGTTACTAGACTTAAAATAGTTCTGATTGAAGTTATTTTTACAACAAGATAAATATTACATCAAAGTTTATACCTTTCTTCTATGAAAACCCCTTCACCACAAGTCTAGCTTTATACCTTTTTCTACCTCCATATTCTTCCTTCAACCTGTAAACCCATTTATGCTACAATATTGTTTTACTTGCAAGAAACCTAACTAAGTCCCGAGTCTGGTTATGTACCAAGGAGTCCATAGCTTCTTTCATGGCTACTTGAATTGCGTCTTCATAACATTCTAGTTCACCTGAATTAGCTAACAATACATAATATAATGAAGGAGAGTATCATTCAGGGTGTCTACTTATCCCAGTATATCCTCTAACATCACTTTCAGGTGTTTGAGATGTTTGTTGTTGTTTTGGTTGTTTTTTTTGTTGTGGCTGTTGATCGTTATGATATTCAAACACATTTTCATTTTCTGTGATCTCATCAAGCACTGTGTATTCTCTATTTTGTTTTTCCTATTTGTTTTCCTACATTTGAGCCTTATACAAGACCCTTTCATTGAATATGACATCTCTACTCCTAATGTTTTTGTGATTTTCACAGTCATAAAAGCGATAACCAAATTCATTAACATCATATCCAAAAAAGGTACATTTCTTTGATTTTGCCTCAACCTTTGTTCTATTTTCTTTATTACTGTGGACAAAGGCTTCACAACTGAAAGTATTTAAATACAAGTAGTTTAAATTTTTACCTGTCCATGCCTCCTCTCGAATACGACCATCCAGGAACTTGAAAGCCCTTTGTTTATTAGATAAATAGTAGTATCTACAGTATCTGCCAAAAATTGTAAAGGAAATCGTGCATGCCATCTCATGCACCTTGCGCACTCCATGATTGTCTCATTCATCCTTTATGACACACCAATTTCCCGTGTTGTTCCTGGAACTGTCTTCTCTCTATGAATTCCATGCTCTGAACAATACTTATCAAACTCTTTTCTGCAATATTCACCTCCATTTTCTAACCTGAGACACTTCAACTTCTTTCTTGTCTCATTCTCAACCAAAGACTTCCATTTCTTGAAAGTATCAAATACATCTGATTTATTTTGAATATAATAAATCTAGTTTTTCCTAGTTGCATCATCAATACAAAAAACATAATAATGAGAGCCACCGAGAGATGATACTTGAGAAGTTCCCCATACATCTTTATACACAAGCTCTAATTTTTCTCTCTTCTTTTCATTCCCAACTCTGAGAAATCTAACTCTCTTGTGTTTTCCATAAATAAAATTCTCAATAAATCCAAATCAATATGCTTCAAACCTGGCAACAAATTTCTTGAGTGGAGAATCCCAATCTTGTACTCACTCATTTTCCCGAGCCTATGATGCAACAATATTGTATCTTCTCTTGTGGAGGTTAAAACATTAACATAATTAGAAATACCATTGCATAAATACAATGTACCAACATTTTCTCCTTTTGTTATTACCAGGGGTACTTTAGTGACCTTCCTGGTTTTATCTATAAAAGTAATTACACATCCTTCACCTCCCAACTTACCTGTTGAAATTAGATTTTTTTCAGATATGGAACATTCCTTACCTCCTTCAAGGCCCATTGGTTTCCATTTTGTTTTTTTATGACAACTTTACCCATTCCAATGGTTTTATAGGTTTTATCATCACCCAAATGAACTTGTCCAAAATCTCCTTGAACATAATCATGAAAATGTTTCCTATTAGGCATGGCATGGAATGAGGCCCCTTAATCTACCACCCATGCATCAATAATATTTTCTAATGAAATATTAAAACAATCTTGTAGCACATCACTTGTCACATTTGCTTCATGACTATTTTCTTTTTGTGTGTCTCCTTCTTTTCACTTCCGATACTTATAGTCATTCTTCAGGTGTCCTTTCTTCCCACATTTCTAGCACATTTGTAGGAATTTACACGATAAGTTCCTGAGACAAAACACCAAAGGACACCACTCACAAACAGATCACAAATCAATACACCAGTATACTTGACGTGGTTAAAACCCTCAAAGAGAGAAACAGTCCACGACCTGAGCTAACGCGGCCACTTTAGGTAATTTATTAATAAAAGAATGGGAATTTACATAAGCTTCTCTCATGAACGGTTACCCTAAAAATGACCCTCCATGCTCTTTAAATAGAGATCATGGACCAATCGGGTGTTAAGCCAAGGATCAAGTGTCGGTAATACTGAGGAGAGAATGAACTGTCGGATCAATGCATATCGTGACCGTCGGATTATAAGTTACAAAAGTACATAGTAAAGAAACACACTTTACCTAACTCCACACTAGACCAAGTTATACTTAACTATTTCCTATGTGTAGTAATATCCTAACATCCCCCCTTTAAGAATAAATTGGGATAGGATTGAAGGATGTACAAATATGACACAATAGGAGAAGGAAGAAGGCATTAGAGTCTATCCCCCTTTAGTGACAACTTCCTGAACTCCAACCATAAATTGAAGTTTAGTAAACTTTGCCTCTATGAGAACCTTTGTAAAGATGTCTGAAACTTGATCATCTGTTGAACAATATTGCACTTCAAGAAAATGGTCATGAATGAGCTTTTTGTTGAAGTGAATGAGCTTTTTGATGAAGTGCATGTGCAATTCAATGTGTTTATTGCGCTGATGTTGGATAGGATCTTTGCATAGTTGAATGGAACTTTGATTATCACACCAAAGTGTAGTCGGATGCTGCTGCTGAAACCCAAACTCTAACAGGATCTGACGAAACCACAAGGCTTCCTTACTAGCTTCTATGGCACCATGATACTTTGCTTCTGATGAAGAAAGATAAATGGCACTTTGTTTCTTGCAAGACCATATAATAGGTCCTGAACCAAGAGTGAACACATAACTTGAAGTAGACTTTCGATCATCAGGGTCACCAGCCCAATTGAAATCAATTGAACCAACCAATAGAGGAGTTGCTTCTGCATTGTAATGAATTCCAAACTGAATTGTACCTTGAACATAACAAAGTATTCTTTTAGCTTCTTTCCAATGACTTTCATGTGTGAAACCGGGAAATAAGGCCAACAACAAAGGAAAGTTCAAGACAAGTATGGGTCAGATACAGAAGTTTTCCTACAAGTTGATGATATAAGGTAGCATCAACTTCAAGGGAAGTACAAGCGACTAAAAGTTTGGCTCCATACTAAAAGGGAGAAGGGGTTGGCTTACAGTCTTCCATGCGAAAATGGCATAGAAAATCACAAACATACTTGGACTAGGAAAGGGATATACCTTCTTTGGATTACAAGACTTGAAAACCAAGAAAATAATGCAAATGTCCTAAGTCTGTCGTTTCAAACTTCTTTTTAAGGCTGGACTTCACATGGTTGATAAGGTTGGGATCACTACCAGTAAGGATAAGATCATCAACATAAAGAACAAGAACGATAAGAGACTTGCCCACTTTCTTGGTGTAGACAATATTGTCAGAATGACACCTAGAAAAGCCAGTTTCTAAAAGAAAGCTATCCATTTTAGCATACCAAGCCTCAGGGGCTTGCTTGAGACCATAAAGTGATTTCTTAAGCTAACATACAAGGCTAGAGTTTGTTTATATAAAGCCTATAGGTTGTTCCATATAGATTTCTTCATGCAAGTCCCCATGCAAGAAGGCAGATTTAACATCCATCTGATGGAATTCCCATTTGAAAGAGGTAGCAAGGGAAAGAACAGGCAGATAGAGTCATTTTGGCAACAGGGGAGAATATTCAGTATAGTCAATGCCTTCAACTTGTGAAAAATCCTTAGCACAAGACAAGCTTTTGTTAGAAAATTATATATTACGAGAATGAACACATAAAATAGGCAGAAATATAAACACAGAAAACGCACAAAACAAGAGAGACACAGATATACGTGGTTCACCCAGTTTGGGCTACGTCCACCTTGAACAGCCAGTCCTTCCTTTCTATTATCTAGCAAAATCAAGAGACACAACCTACAACAAATCCGTTGTAATATCCTCTGTTTTCTCT
Source organism: Pinus taeda (assembly GCA_000404065.3). Lineage (NCBI taxonomy): Eukaryota > Viridiplantae > Streptophyta > Pinopsida > Pinales > Pinaceae > Pinus > Pinus taeda. Next base: position 66,753 of record APFE030172634.1, read on the forward strand.
CACAGTCTCACCTCTCTGTTTTTCGCTCATGCAGAATACACATCTATCACCGCCTCAAATACAATACCCTCATACAAAGAGAGGGGGTTGCCTTCTAGGGCCCAAAACCCTAAACTAAACATAATTTCTACCGTCAGATCATCCGCCTAATGAACCGCTCAGATTGACTAGAAATTACTATACTTTTACAAGGAAAAATTACTACACTTTTACAAGTCCCCCCCGCGCCCCCCCGCGTGGAGGGGTGTACAAAACTTCCTGGGGTATACATCTGGCTGAAACAAAGACCTCTGAACAATCATGCTCCACACACAACAGCTTTATGTTTATCAATGTTTCCATCTGGTCCATACTTGGTTTTGTAAACCCATTTGCATCTAATACGTTTTCGTCCCTTTGGAAGAGGAACAATATCCCATGTATCATTTGCCAATAATGAACAATATTGTTCATTCATAGCTACATTCCAATCGGGATGGCCTGAAGTCTTTGCAAAGGTGTCAAGATCATAAATCGTTGAAGCTTGAGACAATAAAGAAGAGGGTCTATCAAACTGAGAACGTGTACGTCATTGATCTGTAGGATCAGCGGCAAGAGCACCTGCTACATTCTAAGTAGCACAAACCCATTTGGGAAGCTGAGGAGAAGGAAGAGGATCCTGAGAAGGTGGGGGAGTGTTACGCAGTAATTTGTCACCGTTGGTCACCATCCCTGTTGTTATCACTGACAAAATTTCGATGCTAAATGTCTGCAAATAAGCACATGAACCCTTTTAGCAGTTTCGCAGCGCAAAATGTTTAGGTGATTTCAGTAGCGCATAATTCATAATTTGCACTGGCTGCGCTACGGAATTGGGGATTTGTCCGAAACCATTGCTCACTCATATCACTTTTGTCTCCTATGAGTTCTGTGGGAATATGATATATGCATAGAAAAGCAACATTTAGTTTTGCATCTCAGGCTTTTATTTTCTAAGATTCCAAGTTGTACCATACGGAGATCAGTATGGGATCATACACCTATATCACATCAAAAGGTTGGCATGTATACATCAGACCAATCAGCATTGAAGATCTCAGGTAATTCCAGTTCCGGATCGACTGTCCTAATAGGAAAGCTGGAAAAGTTCGTCGATGTGACAGAGATGACCAAAGGGCCTCAAGATATGCCTAGCCATTGGTTGGTCACTGGTGCAAAGGTGGGAGTTGAGAACCCAGAAATGCCACATCATTCTTACATATCTGATGAAATGAATGCAGTAGATACACGTGGTGCTCCACTCTACATGCCAGATAACCTTTCACAAAAAGAGACTGGAAACACCTTGGGGTATGATGGAGACATGCAGAAAGAATTTAATCAAGATTTGAGCTCAAACATCACTGTTCCATCTCATCATCAGATGCCTAGGCAATCTGGAATCCTTATGGAACAGGCTCCTGATCCACTTGTTAATTTGGAAAAGAATGAGACTATGTCTAACAATGCTTGTTCTCATCCTAGAACCACATCAAGGCTCTTCTTACCCGATAGCCTTACTCTTTCAACATTACTTGAAGTCTTATCATCTGCGTTATCTTCTTCACATCCAAAAAAGCAATAACCTAAACTTCACTGGTCCTCCAGTATATGATTAAAGTCCAGCGAGTAGCATTAACATTATTGGGCCAGAGGAATTATTGATAGAAAATGAAAAGGGAAGGCAATTTAATGATTCAGAAAAGACTGAAGGGAAGGATTTTCGAATTGGACAGGTGGCAGAGAAATTTGCTTCCGACATTGGTGTTAGAAATGATGAAAATATTGGTAAGACGATGCTTCAGAATAGTTTGAAGGATAAGTCAGAGGTGGCCCTTTGTGGAAAATTTATAAATAAACAATTAGCAGGGCATAGTTTCAGCTCATCATGTTCACCCATAACTTCAACAACCAAGTGTGAAGGGAAACGGCGCCTGTTCATTAGAAGTGACGAGCTTGATACAGCATGGTCTCTATTTACGCCATTGCTAAAGGAATTAGAATCAAGGGAGGTTGCACCTGAGCTTTATCCATATGGCAGTCGAGGCCCTGTGGGAACTCATTACCTGGCAGCCAAATACAATGTTCGATGGGGCAGAGTAAAGACCAGAAGTGTGAACGCAAGGCCAACGTGGATAATTTAGTGTTGCATTCAGGTGTCAAGACGGTAAAGCGGCATGGTGGCAATCAGAAAGCAAAAGAAATATATTTCAAAAAACTTCGATCCACGTCATCAACTCCCAGACAGCGGCAATGTTGATAGGCTTCGAGACTTTATAAAGCATGTATATGATTGACAAGAGGTATAGCAGTGATAGAGGCGGTGATAGACCTCCACAAGGAAAAGGGGCCTGAGCATTCGATTGGGTCATATTTGGCGATAGTCGAAACCCTAGGCTCGCACAAAAACATATCGTCAAGGGTGACAAGCTTTGAGATCAGTGCCGAAAATTCCATTATTTGCGAAGCTCAAGAGTTCCATTCTCGTGGCTTCTGGTCTCTGTTTGGATTATTTATTCTTTATACAAATTTCAGAGGATGTATTCTGTGTGAAATCAGCATCAACACACACGCGGGCCTTTGGTCTCATTGATCCTGCCTTTATTTTGTTGCCCACCAATGATTAATTGATTTTCTCCTTGATTTGATCGATGTGCATGACATTGCTCTGGCATCCTCAGAAACTCAACCCAAAGGGGATACCAGTGTTGAAAGGCATACTCAAAATCCTGCCGAGAATGCATATAAGCTTTGGTCCCTGCTGTCATCAAGGTCCCATTCGGTAGCACATCCCAAGGCTCTACGTCTAGACCAGCATTTAAGTTCTTCTAAAGCTCTTTTGGGGCTTATCAAAGCATTTTTGGTAATGTTGTGGCTTTTTCATCTTCTTCATCGGTGAGGCATGGATAAAAATCATCTTGACTGTCCATATCCAGGGTGTTTCGTTTGTGTCATGAAAGAGGCAAATCCAAGTAAGCGTCGAACAAGTATTATGAAGTTTTTTAAGGACCTACCCTCTCAAGATGATGAAGGCCAGGTTCTTGCTATCAGTGGCCTGTGGAACACTGCCATGGCACATCCGAATGATCCCGAGTTCATTGATCTAGGTATTTTTGAGTGTATGTCGACTCTCATATTAAAAGGTTTAAAGAGTCGGCGCTGGATTTCACATGACCAAAACATATACATCCCATACTATGCAGCTCATATTATTGGATCATATACCATGAACATGGAGGAATTTGCAGAAAGGGCTGTGCAGGCTGGTGTCATTCCTCCATTGGTGGAGCTTTTAAGAGGCCGATTGACCTGGGTGGAACAAAGAGTGGCAGTGCGAGCATTAGGTCATTTGGCAACATATGATAGTACATTTCTTGCAGTAGCAAGTCATGGAGAAGTCCTTGAACTTTCAATGCAGTTGGCACTAAGTTCCCTTGAGATTGTATACACACATTTCTACCAATTTGTAGATAGGCGGCTTAGCTATCATTGTGACCTCCTTACTCGTGGCATGGGAGGCTTGGAAATGGAGTCACGAAAGGCTGAAGAATGGGCTAGCCAGCTCCAGTGCTGGTCACTTCAACTTATAAATTGTTTTGCATTCAAATCAGAGTTTCTCTCAGTTGTTTGCAAACCTGATTTTCTTGTCAAATTACCTGGCATGTGGGGTGGCCTTGTAAATGAGAATTCACCAGCTGGTATTGGGCTATTACGAACTATTTGCCATCATAAACTTGGTCGGCCACCTGTTGCAAACTGCCCTAGTGTTATTGAAGCACTTTGTAATATTGCATGTTCCTCAGATGACTGGCAGTATATGGCAGTGGACTGTCTATTGTGGTTGCTTCAGGATTCAAATACTCGTCATAAGGTCATGGACAAGGCAGCACCGGCACTCGTTGATTTAGCAGAATTGTCGAGTTTGGGGGACCATAAAAAGCTTGGTGAGTCAATAGCCAACGTTCTTCTTCAGGATTATTCTTCACCACAGGTATCTATTCATACAATGCTTACATCCCGTACAAAAGAACTGCTTGATGAGTTAACTAGTATCCGTCAAAGACTGAAGCGGGAGAAGATCAGGCCACCATGGATCTACTGGTTTGAATAAAAGGAGGACTGTGTTTTTTAATTCACACAGCAGTTTCGTAGCGCGCTACGAAACTGCTGTAGGTGATAATTTAAACGCGAACAGAGAGTTTGATATTATGAGCGGGAGTTTTTTTTTTTTTTGAAAGGGTACACCTGTCCATCAATCCAGCTTACAATACATCAGCAACATGGCAGTGGTACATACATTGGGTTATTAAAGGTTTCAAACATGCTGTTGTATATTCGAGCAGATTGTGGAAGGCAGGGACTGTGAAAACAAAGCACATATCTTCACCAAATAATGAGTCGTCTGCACAGTTAGAATCCAAGGCAGCTCGTTCAGTGAATGCCTCTCAAATGCATTTCAGCCACTACAGAAATAGTACAGGTGTCAAAGCTCAAGAAGGAATCATGCACACGAGGAGATAGAATTAGAGTTTGAATAGGAATAGATCTATGTATTAAAGACAATATTTGTATTTATAAGTTAGTTTAATATAGATAAGGAAATTAATGATAGATTTTCGAGCTCCCCTCATGCTGGAGGAGGAGACTCAAGGTAGTTTAGTTTTGTTTCCTATATATAGGAAAAACTTTGATGTAAAAAGGGTTGGATATTTTTATCAAAAAAGCAGAGTTTTCATATTGGCTTATGTAAAGTGTTTTGACAGTAATAGAAAGTACACTGTTTCTTCCCAAGATTCATCTTGTGTTTCAAATGCTCAGAATATATGTGGTTTGGTTTATTCATCTTGTTTTACAGTTCACTAAACATGCAATCACTCTGAATTCACATAAGTGCTCAGACTTCCTGTGTATGTTTTTTGAGTTGGGGTTCTTCTTGGTAGATGTTTTGAACATTGAGACATTATATGCCTTGGTTTCCATGATTGAGTAGCTACTTGTTTACTGTAGGAATGTATGACTCCATGAGCCCAATGGGAGAAGCCTTATCTTTGTTGTTCCAACCAGCATGAATTTTATATACAAATTAAAGAGTTAGCCATCTTTCTTGTCCTTTAAAGCATATCAAAAATCTGTGAGAGAGCCCTCTCTGACTAAGGAGGCTAAACCTTAGTCTAAAGCCTGGTCTGAAACAGTTTCATGAGATCTTATTAAGTAGCAGCCCTTAGTACTGATTTTGTGATAACATATTCCAAACTAAATGTTGGGAAAAGCATCCTAGTGGGTGTTCATTTGGTTTATTATTGCTAAGGGGAATTGGAAAAGGATTTGAAATGGAAAAGAAACATTTATTGGTGTTTATTTATGAAAATAAAGGAAATTAGAAGAAAAATGAGATGAAAGGTCATGGGTTTGGATGAGGAGGAAAACTAAAGGACAAATAGTGGAAATTGAAGAAAATAGAGGAGTCAGTGACAAAAAGGATTTTCAAGATCAATCCACAAATTTTATTAGTTTTAGCTAATATCTCTCTCTCCATTCTCTCTATTACCTCATAATCTTTCACATTTAGAGCATTTCTTGGAGCACTCTAGCATTGGAGAAATGAAGAAAAGGAAGGATAACGAAAGAAAAGGAAAAGCAACAAAGGATTGGATCAAGCAACTTCAACATGAATACTTACAAGTAATAAGTTTCATGTGTGATTTCCTAGATGGTTGGTCAATGCATGGTGCATGCACACATGTATTTGGTTCTTTTGCTACCATTAACATGGTTTTTTCCAGGTGTTCCAGTGGTTTTAGCCTTGCCTTGCCAATTACGGATAGCCATCATGTGGTGGGGTTCATTTATTTGGTTGAGCTTTGGATTTTGGATGCTTTTGGAACTGGGTGAGGTGGTATTAGGAAAATTCCAAAGGGCCTTCGAATCGCTTGAACGGTTTTGGCAAGATTGCGGTAAATTCTAAGGGTGGTGACGGGAAAATTCCTCAAGGTACTGGTAAAGAAATTCAGAGGCATCCAATATTTTTTAAGGCCTAGTTATTCCTTGAATGTTTTTGGTGGGACTGCAGTAAATCATGGTTTTTTATGTGATTACTTTGGGCATACGAATCACTTGACTAGTTTTTGCGGGAATGCGGTAAATCTTGAGGGTGGAGGTGGTTTAATCTATGAGAAGTCGTAGTTGTTTTTGTCTTGAGTCCCGCATTCATGCTTTGAATATGGAACGCAGGTGATTGACTGAAAGAAATATTTGGTTCATCCCAATCTATGGTCGGGTAGTATGTGTAAGTCCTAACCTAGTTGGATTTTACATCATTTAATGAGAACTATTTATTTATATTAAGGTGTGAACACTTGTAATTGTTATTATGATGATGTGATGGATGATACATCATGGTTAATATTTTGATTATAAGCATGGATATGCTATGTGCTAGCTATGGTGCTCATGAATTGATATGCATTGATTTGGTTGATGAATTCATGGTCTAAAAAATGTTAATGCAACAAATATGAGAGGGCATTATACCTTCTTGGTGATTCTCAAATAAGTTTCAAAACCCTATGTTCAGATATGCATTCATGACCTTGTTGATGGTGTTGGAAATCTGTTAGCCAAAGGGATATCCCCAGTGTAAAGTCCCAATTAGACCTCACACTATTTGGAGTAGGAGCCCCATCTGAAATATCGACTTTTTTCGCCATATTTTCTTATATATTTTCCTTGGTTATAACTGTTTACAAGAGAGAGAAGTGTATATGTGCCTTTTTGAAAAGAAAGTAAGTGTGTCTATGAATTTTTGGTTGTAGGTGTATCTAGGTTACTCTATTGTGGAGGGAGGAAACTTGAGCCTCTAGGAGAGAGGTAATTGTACCAGCCTAGTAGAGGCACACACCAGTAAAAGATAAGAACCTAACATCAAGCAAAATGATCCACATAGATCGACAATTGTTACAACCATTAAAACACATATTAAATTAGATAAGCACTAAAATAACTGAAATAGTTCAACTACTTTAGTACAGGTGAAAGAAAACATGAATTATAAATATACCTAGAACAGTCCTACAAATATTCACAATCCATGCATGAAAATGTGTTGGCCATCAAGCTTCAAGTATTAAGTACAAGCCCCAAGATACATGAATACAATGAGCATTACTAGCTCCAATAGTGGATCATTGGAGCCATGAATTGCTCCCCAAAATTACTAACTCTATTTCTTTGATGCCTTATGGGAGAAGCCAAGGTGAAAATTCCCTTCGTTGTACTGTGAGGGTGTATATATAATGAATGGGGTGATCCTTCACCTACGTTGTGACTCTTGGGCTACCCTCATGACTATTCAACTTATCTATGACCTTTTGTCTCCCTACATGACTTTTCACATTACATGAATGACTTATGGACTTCCAATCTACATTATATGTCTACAACATTCAATTACATATTCCACAAAATCATGTGTCACATGATGACTCATGACAAGACATGGCATGTGATTGATGACATGGATTTGCATGATGAAATGTCAATGTCAAGCCATTATTTGTTGTTGTTTGCTTTGTATCTTCTAAAATATTAATCATGATCTTCTTCTTTGCCCTCCAAATGGCTTAGAGATGAGGAGTCTTGAGTTGAAATTGATCTCGACTTGCTATCTCAATTTGATGTCCCTTTTCTTTCTCTCGGTTAATCAGATTGTCTTTGTAGGTAATAAAGTGTCTTTTGGCATGGTCTCCTTCTCTATATCCTTCATTAGCATCTTTTCATGCTGTGACAAAGTATCTACATATCTAATTCACTCATGACAGGACAACATTAGTCTAATAAATCCATAGTCTAAGATTTTGCATAATGATCCACTGAATGAGTTGTAACCATGTGAAAGGTTGAGGGAGATGCTTAGTAACTGTGCAATTGTGAAACTCAGGCAGTTAAGGATCAGGCTTGAGCCTTGATACTATACAATGCACAATTAAGGCTAGACTGAGAAAGAATATTGCACAGTTTGGGAGCTCAGTGAATCAAGCTGAAGAGTTGGGCCTTGATTCAACCAACTGCACAATTATGGAAGCCATAACAGGTTGTATGAATATTAAATTGAAAATTACAAGAGCTCAAGGTCAAGGCCTGAGCCTTGAGATTGCACAATGCATAGTTCTGACTGGGTAGGAGAGAGAGATTGCACAATTTGGGAGCTCAGAGGCTGAGCTTGAGCACTGTGATTGCATAGTGTGCATTCCTAGAAGGCATAAACTACGCATTGCGTAGTGCCAACGGACAAGGGTGTGACTTGAGGGTTGGGCTTGCACAATGTGTAGTTCAGGCTGGGTAGAATGAGGCTTAGTGATCTGATCGGGGAGTTTTCCCAATTGCACTAAGTGTCGATCAATGAGATAAAATGAGAAAGAGAGAGACTTTGAGCAAGATCACACACTTATATCTCTTTACAACATGAAAAGTAACATTCATAATATATGAGCAACATACCTTCCTCAATTCAACAACTTTGCAACGACTCCTACCAAGTGCGACACAAAAGATACACTAAGTGATGAAATTGAAGAAACTTGTGTGACAATGCTTAAACATTTTTAAATGAGTGCAAAACAAGTATACATGATAATTAAAATTCATTATCACAAAAATTTCCCCTTGAAACAAGCCAAAACTCCACTTTACATGATAAGTGACAGTTCCCATGCCAAAAGATGACATTTGTGATATGACAAGAAAAGTACCAACGATACTTGCAATATGTGAATGACAGTTGAAGAAACACATGCAATAGCTATGATAACATGAAAATGACACTAATTAAAGTGATTGCAAGAAAAAGTGACAGTCAAAAGTATGAAAATGAAACTCGTGAAAGAAGCAGTGCAAAAATATGACAGTGTGCAAAAATCACCGAAATAGAAGTACAAACGCAACTAGAAGTGAAAAACGGTCAATGTGAGTGTGCACTAACTATCAATGTGGTTGAACATAGTGCAATTGTTTTCTTAACATAATGTTATAGGATTATTTGAGCTTGTGTGAAGAAGCGTGCACATGAATTCATTACAGACTAAGCATGTGTGAGTAGGTGACTTCGAAACTTACTATCCAAAAGGAATAACAAAGAATTAACAGAGCTATAAGTGACTATGGAAAGGTTTATCACAAGATCCACATTAGGCTCCAAAATTCAAGTATAGGCCAAAGAACTTAGGGCGTTCTTGCAGTGAAAACAAACCTGTAGATCATGTGTTCACTATATGTTTGACGAAATGTTTGTCATGGTTAGGCTTGGTCAGGTCAAGTCCTTAATAAAGTTTTGTGTTAGAGGATTTTTCTTTGTGTCATTTATTATTTTGTAAATTCTCATCAATTTCTAGGAAGTGGTCTTAAGACTAGGCCTTAAAAGGTGCCTTAGATTCCAAAACCACACCTTTAGAACTAGGAAATTTGGGTTGTAGTCACATGGAGGCAGTGTTATGCATGTGATTGGAGGGTCATGGCCACTGGCTTGCAGGATTGAACATGTGGCTTGGAGTACAGGTTAGTGAAAAGGAAATCCAACTCAAGATTTGGGTACTTGGAGTGGTTGTTTATCTCTTAGGGATCTTGTAGCTCCTAAGGAAGGTTCGTAAAGTTTCAGCTTGTCAACTCCACTTCCTTAATGAAGCTAGGAGTTTAGGTCATATCATAGTAACTCTTTGTCACATACTTACCTCGGTATGTCGGTGAACTTGTGTAAATGTGGGAGGAGGGAGTTACAAAATTGCGATGTTTGGGATCAAAATTTGTTGAATTTGGCAAGATAGCTTCTCAAGCGTGTGCAAGAATGATCTAGGATCTTTTTCTTATAGATGTATTTATGAATTACATGGATAAATTGTATCTTAACAATATAAATATAATGTGCACATGAGAGAAGAGGAGAAACACATAAAATCATGAAAGAAGACAAGAGACATGATAACAGAGTTCTTCCAATTTGGACTACATTTCCTGGCATTTCTCAATCAATGGGGAGGCCTTCATTCATTAAGTGGCATGAAAAAGAAGAAGTACAATCAGCATTTACAAAAGGAGTGTTATACCTCCAATCTAGAAAATGGCTAAAAAATGGAGAACTCTATTGCAAAAAAATGGCATCACCATTGAGTTCATGTCACCAAGAGGTGCAAAATCAATATAAAACTTACCCAATTCTGACACTGGACCAAAACTGACCCCCTACAAAATGTGCTTAGGCAAGGTTCTACCCCCTGTCACAGGTCTGCTCACAGTTCCACCTCCTGCAAAGCATGTGTCTCGAAATACATGTGCACTCTCCTCCCCCGATGCACTGTGAAAAAGGTTTATATAAAAAATGTCAGCAGATAAACCAATGAGATGGTTTGGGCACAATGGTTACAAATAAAAAATGGTTGAGGAGGGGTCAGGGGATCAAATCCCACCCCTCCCATTTTTTACACATAATATACTTTGTTGTTTTAACTTGGGTGGTAGGTCTGTTGTTCTGGAGGCCCATTCCCCCATCTTCTGCATGTAGTTATGTATTGAAGGTGGTGTGGAGGGGTGGCAGGGTTGACAACCCACCCCCAATATATATGTGTATATAATAGTGCGGTGGGCTCCGGGGGTGGCAACGTCATGGCTGCCCACTCCATTTAAATATCAATGTTTTGTTATGGTGGTTCTGGGGTGGTGGGGTCATGGCCACCTGTCCCATATTTTTATACTTTAATTATTTTATTTAAAAAAACAAATTACAGTTCCACTGCCCATTAGGAATTTTCCAGAACCATACGCCATATTAGACAAATTTCAGACTCACAATTTCTCCTAGAAAACTGGCTGGATTCCGATGCCGGATTATTGCCAAATTGCGCCCTCTTTAAGCCTGCAACATGGGTAAGTCAACCTTGAACTTTGAGTGCTTCTGTCTTCTTCATACTAACTTGGATTGGAGTGTTGTTTACACCATTGGAATCAGGGTGATGATTAATTTGATCTAATGCCAAGTTAATCCAATTTTTTCCAGTTTTAATTTTGAGCCTTTTCATGCCACTGGTGTTTGGAAATCCACCTAGATCAGTCCTCCCCATTGAGGAGCTTTTGGACTGCCAAAAGCTTTATCGGTCAATTGGAAAGTGAGGGAATTGTTCCCTCACTCTTTCTTTTTCCAGCCATTTTACCTTGCTAGGGTGCATCCCTTTGAAACCAACTCGAAGGTATTCCACATCCCCCATCATGAAGTCCTGGTTCTTCTGTCAAGGATGATATCTTCAGGCAACTCATTGAGATACTCTGGTGCAAAATCATCAACTGTAGGAACTAGTCCCACCTCTTCGGTGTCCATAATCAATGGTGGTTCATAAATCTTTAAGTTTTCCACATTCACTATGGAGTACATTTGCATATATGTCAACAAATCGAGATGAAAGGCATTGTTTCCAATCTTCTCAAAGATGGTGAATGAACCATATCAGATTGGTCAAAACTTCTTCCCTTCTCCCTTCATCATGTCCTTGCTAATATGGAACCACACTTTCTCACCCACTTGAAATTGATGCTCAACGCGGTGTTTGTCATGTCGAGCCTTGTACCGTGCTTGAATTTTCTCCAACTGCTCCTGTATTACTTGCTAAATAAACTGGATCCATTGAACGAACCATTGCACTTTGTCCCTGTCATCATGTCCAATGGAGTCATCTTCCCTTCTAAAGACCATATCATAAGGATCTTTGAGTAGGTAGCCAAAACATGTCTCAAATGGTGAACGATGCATAAATGAGTGCACTAGTCAATTATAGGAATGTTGCACATATGGAAGATGCTCATCCCATAACTTAGGGTGTTTTCCACAATAGCCTCGCAACAAGTGTACCATGGTGCAGTTGAAAACCTCAGTCTGTCCACAAGTTTGTGGATGAAATGTCATGCTTCTTTTCAACTTGGTGTCCATCATCTTCCACAAGCTGGTATAGAACTCTTCGAGAAAGTGAGAATCCCAATCTGACACAATCGATGTGGGCAACCCAAAATGGACCCAAACATGCTGAAAGAAAATATAATCAGTGTGCTTTGCATTGATCTAATTTCTACAAGGCATTAAAATACGCATCTTACTAAAATGGTCAACGATGACATACAAATAGTCGTGACTTTTTCTAGACAAAGGCAAACCTCCTACAAAATCCATCGACACACTTTCCTATGGACAACTCGAAATAGGGAGTGATGTGTAGAGCCTGAGTTTTCTATTAGAGGGCTTTGAAACATAACACATCACACATTCCTTTACATAGTGAGTCACAATGTTCTTCATATGAGGCCAAAAGCAAAATCTTTCTACATGACACAAAATTTTTTCAACACCAAAATGACCAGACACAAGGGAGATGTGGGCCTCCCGGATTGCATATGCCCTTTACCCTTTGGGTATACACAATTTTCCAAGGTGATACAACATTTTCCCCTGCAAGTGATAGTTGTCCCCTTCTTAACCATGGGTTAGTTTTGCATAAATCTCCTTAAAGTCATCATCGTTAGAATATTGTTTAGCATAACTTTCAAAAGATAATGTCAAATCATTATGAAAAATAATAGAAGCAGAAATAGGAGAGAGAGATAGAATATTGACCACTTTTTTGTTAGTGCCCTTCTTATACTTTATTACCAGATGAAACTGCTGAAGAAAACCCATCCACCTAAAATGACGAGTTTGCTACAACTTGCTTTGTGACTAAAGATACTGCAAGGGCTAATGATCCATATCGATGATGGTCTCCTTGCCGATCAAGTAGTGTTTCCGCTTTTTCACACTCTGGACCAAGGCATATAACTCTTTGTCATAAGTTGGATAGTTTATCACATCCTAAGAGAATTTCTCTTAATGGTAATAGATCAGCTTCTTTTACTACATTAGTACAACTCCCATGGCATCTCCGCTAGTGTCTGTCTCAATCTCAAATGGCTACTGGAGATATGGTAAGGCCAAGACCAATGCAATGTTGATATTTTCTTTCAATGTTTCTAAGGACTTCTGCTTCTTCCCTCCCCATTGAAAGACTTGCTTTACACTTGTCAATGTGTGTAAAGGTGCTGCAATAATAGAGAAATTGGAAATAAATCTCCTCTAATACTATATTGCACCCAAAAAGCTGCAAACCTCGGTTACACTAGTAGGCTTAGGCCAACTTATAATTGCTTCAACTTTATAAGGATCAATTTTTAACGAACCATGACCAACAATATGACCTAGGTAAACCAAAGAGGTTTTCCCAAACTCACACTTTGACAATTCTACATAGAGTTTTTATTTTTTCAATACATCAAGCACATTCCTTACATGGCATACATGTTCATTCCAATTTTTACTAAAGACAAGAATATCATCTAGATATACAAGAATAGATTCATCAATTAAAGACCTAAAGAGATCATTCATGACACTCATGAAAGTGGCTGGAGCATTGCAAAGTCCGAATGGCATCACCATCCATTCAAACAACCCCTATTTAGTCTTGAAGGAAATTTTCCCCAAATTCCGCTCTACAATTCGGACCTAGTGATAACCACTACCCAAATCCAATTTGGTTAAATAGATATCATTCTTTAATTTATCTAGTAAATCATCAATGCGTAGGAGAGGGTAATAATTTTTCACCATGATCTTGTTTAGTGCTCGGTAATCCATGGACATCTTCCATGTGCCATCTTTCTTCGGCACTAAGACAATCGGTGAGCCTCACGGAGAAGTGCTCGACCTGACAACCCCTTGGTTCAATAGTTCCTGCACCTGCTTTTTGATCTCCTCCATCTCAATAGTTGACATCCTATACATGCCAATATTTGGTAAAGGAGCGTCATGCTGTAAATGGATCTCATGTTGGATTTCCCTCTTTGGAGGCAATCCCCATGGTTCTTGAAATATCTCATCATAGTTATAAATTAATTCACATAATTACTTTTTATGCGCATGATCACAACCATGGAAAGCATCGCTTAATTCTGCATATTTCCCCCCTTACAACCATAAGCATGCAACCCTTACTGGAGTTCACCAACCTCTTCATTTGTACTGCACATACAAGGTTGGCATTGATTTTAGTTTTATGAGCCCTTACAATATATTCTACCCCATCTTTTGTGATTTGGTATTTGTTTTCATGGCAGAAGAAGATTGATTTTCTATCATATAGATATGCACTACCTAACACCAAGCCATAGATATCCAATGGTATCACATCAATTTCTACCTCATCCACTAACTTAGAAGCAATCACAAATTTAACCTTGCACTTCTTAGTTACATTCAATTTTGCTTTATCATGTATCCATCCAAGCAGTTAAGGTTTTGGATGTGGTTTGGTTTCTAAGCCTAGCTTCTTTACTAAGGACTCTGAAATTAAATTTGCTTGGGATCTGGTATCAAATAGAGTTTCCACATTTGTATGATTTGTGACAACTCTAATATGAAATAACTCTATTCTCTTTCATTCATTAGGAAGAGAGTCATCTATTGAACTAGTGCCTTCATGTGATTCAAAATCAACATGTGTTGTAAGAGTACCTTTTATTCCTCGTGCCGTGATCAATGCTTCATCTCCGGAATTGGATACAAGATCTTGCTGCACAGTTGCAACTGTCTTCTATTTTCCTTTTCCTCCATACTTTTTTAGTCTCTTTTCCAGGTACAATTTACAACAATGATTGTCATCATGAACTTCCTTTTTTTAGTGAGTGCAATAAGGCCTTTCTCCTTCATCTTTCTTGGTTTATGCCATCCTCTTATCCTTTCCCTTTCCTTTCACTTTGGCTTTTCCATTTGGAGGTTTGAAAGGTGGTTTCTTGAAATGATCATCTCTTTCATTTTTCCCCTGTTCTCAAGATGAATGGCCTTTACATTGGCCGAGTCAATAGTAGTTGGTTCAAACAATAATAATGAATGTCTAATGTAACTATGTAATGCTCCAATCTATTTAGTTACTACTTCAAGTGAGTTAAGTGAAATGCCCAAATAAAGTGCTTGTTTTCTAAGCTCCTCGGTAAAGCTTTGAACATCCTGAACTCTACCTTGCCTTAAGTATTTCCAATCCATTAATACTTTTTTCTTATAACCCAAGGGATAAAATTGTTCCTTTAATGCATAAATAAAATCGGGCCATGAGGAAAGAAGATTACCCACACTCTTACTGCTTCACAATTTTCCCTCCCACTAGACGAGAGTGGTGCCACTCAGCCAAAGAGAGGCCATCTGAATATTTACCTCGTCCTCTTCGATCCACTGAATCCTGCAGTAGATTTCAATTTGCATAATCCAGTTAGTAAGCTTTTCTACATTACTTTCACCATTATACATGGGAAGATCAATTTGACATCTAATTTAAATAAATGTTTCTTAGATGCATCACTTGAATTTATATGATGATGATTATGAGAGGAAGAATAACTTTCACTTGTGGAAGGAGAAGGAGGGGGTTTTCTCCACCATTTCCATGCACTGAACCTTGTTCTTCTAGATTTCTTTCTTCTGCTTTCTCCAGCCTTGAAAACAACTGATCGACCTTTTCTGCCATTGTATGGAAGGTTTTGCGGTAGTTGAGCTCCTCTTCATAATGAGCCTCTTCATCTGCCATGTTTCTCCTTTGATGTGCACACCTCGCTCGGGATTGAAAGACTTTAGTTTCCCTACGCCCCCTCAGAGCCTGTTTCTTGTTAGCATACAAACATGTAATTCACATTTACAAAGAACTGCTCTGATACCACTTGATCCAAAATCTTTTGCTTATAGATGTATTAAAGAATTACATGGATAAATTGCAGCTTAACCATAGAAATTTAATGTGCAAATGAGAGAAGAGGAGAAACACATAAAAGAATGAAAGAAGACAAGAGACTTGATAACAAAGTTCGTCCAATTTGAACTATGTCTCTATGCCCTGCTCAATCAATGGGGAGGCCTTCATTCATTAAGTGGCATGAGAATGAAGAAGTACAATCAAAATTTACAAAAGGAGTCTTATACCTCCAATCTCGAAAATGGCTGAAAATGGAGAGATATGTTGGAGAAACTAGCGTCACCATTGAGTTCCTGTCACTGAGAGGTGCAAAATCAATATAAAACTTGCCCAATTCTGACACTTGACCAAAACTAACCCCCTACAAAATGTGCTCAGGGAAGGTTTTGCCCCCTGTCATAGGTCGACTCATGGTTCCACCTCTTGCAAATCATGTGTCTTAAAATACATGCATGCTCTTCTCTCCTGGTGCACTGTGAAAAGGTTTTATATAAAAAAAATGTCGGCGGATAAACCAATGAGACGGTTTGGGCGCAATGGTTAGAAATAAAAAATGGTTGACGAGGGTTCGGGGGATCAAATCCCACCCTTCCCTTTTTTAACACATAGTATATGTTGTTGTTTTAACTTCGGTAGCAAGTCCACCGTTCTAGTGTCGCACTCCCCCATCTTCCACCTCTAGTTACATATTGAAGGTGGTGTGGAGGGGCGGCGAGGTTGACAGCGTACCCACCATAATAGATATGTGTATATAATAGTGCAGTGGGCTCCAAGGGTGGTGGGGACATGGACAATCACCCCATTTAAATATCATTTTTTTGTTATGGTGGTTTCGGGGCGGCGAGGTCATGGCTGCTTGCCTCACATTTTTTATATTTATTTTTTATTTTATTTAAAAGAACAAATAATGGTTCCACCGCCCATTAGGAATTTTCTAGAACCTTAGGCCATATTAGACAAATTAACAACCCACAATTTCACCCAAAAAACTAGCCAGATTCCGGTGCCGAATTCTTGCCAAATTGTGCCCTTCTTAAACCTACCACATGGATAAGTCAACCTTGAACTTTGACTGCTTATATCTTCTTCATACGATCATGGATTGGAGTGTTGTTCACACCATTGGAATTAGGGCGACGAGAACTTCGATATGACGCCAAGTTAATCAACTTTCTACCGCTTTGAATTTTGAGCCTTTTTCATGCCACTAGTGTCTAGAGATCCACCTGGATCAAAGACGAAATGTAGGGTGATATGTACAAAATGCCAAAAATGGGTCCCCGAACTCTCTTGAAACATGTTTGGATATGAAACATGTGAGGTGTAATTTGGAGGGAATCTTGGATGATGTCATGTTGAATTTGGTGATAATTTTCAGATGACGTCATGTTGAATCTGCTAGGAATCTCAGATTTAGAAGGTAACCTTGTAGTATATTTACACAATAGGAAATTTTAAATCCAAAAAAATAAAAAAGTAAAAGTAAATGAAGGTGTCAAATTAAAAGAAATCATTGCCCACTAGGATCAATAAAAAATACTCAAGAATCAGGATTGGGCATGCATTTTATGGAACTAGTCAAATTCAGTTAAAAACTAAGGAATACCAATTTTGAAAACACCCTTGTAGATAGCTTACAATTATTTTCAAAATTCTGAAGATTTTTTTTCTCAAATACATCTATACCTCGAGGTATATGCTCTTATGTTTTAAAAAATGCATCTATATAGCTCATGACTGGCATTTTTCTCAGCCCATTTGTATAGTATCAGACATGTCTATAAAGTTATGTAATTCATGCAAATGTTAGAAGACACATGTCGACTTGTTTAATACCATGGGAAGATGAAACATATTCTCTACAATTGAAAGAACTTAAAAATACCTATGGATACAACTCAAGCTTATATTTTGTTCAATTAAGAAGGCATTTCACATTTAGAAGGTAACCTTACAGTGTATTTACACAACAAGACTTTTTAAATCCAAAATTAGGAAACTAGAAGTAAACAAATGTTTCCAACTAAAAGAAAAATATTTTCCCACTAGGATCACTAAAAAATATTGAACAATGAGGGATGGGCATCCATTTACTTAATTATTCAAATTCAATTAAAAACTAAGGATTCCCAAATTTTAAAACACTCATGTAGAAAACTTAGAATGCTTTTCAAAATTTTGAAGGAGGTTTTGTCAAGTACATATATACCTCCATGTTGAAAATAACAAGAAGAAATGTTAAAAATAGCATCAAGAAAAATCATAATTTAATTTTGTCCTTGAATAAAATTGGCAATAAAATTGTAATTCCACATCTCATGACAACTTGTAATAGTTAACTAAGTTAATTTGACTTAGGTTTCTCAGTTAATTCGAGTTGACATTTAACTAGAAGCATGTAGAATGTCTGCTAAAATTAGAAGCACTAGTTGAGTTTATTTTGAGTTATAATTATTTAATGTAGTCTAATTGAGTTAATGTCAATTAAACTAGTTCCAACTGATGGAGGAATTAGTGGGAGGTCCAGTAGTGGGGTGTAACCCGTGAAATAGTGGGGTGCTACCTAAAGTGCAGTGTGATGTTGCCTACAGTGATTCAATAGTAAATTGAATGTTCACTCATAATTAACTCATGCATGTCATATGACAGAAAGACACAAGTGATATTGGAGTTCAGGGATAGTTACTATTAGTCATAAAATCATCTAAACTAAACAAATGGTTCATGCAATCAAAAGAAGGCCTAAAATAAATCATTCCTTAATTAGAAAACTCACTAATTTTAATCATTTGAATTGCCTTTAAAAGTGATGCAGGAGCATCAAGACCTTTTTCTCCATCTGTAAATATGGGGTGTGATAATGTTAATTTGTAAATATGGGGTGTGATGATTTTTAATATTTTATTAATTAATTTGAATTAAATAGGAGAAGGTGAGGATTTATGTAAATATCCTTTTATTAATAAAAGGATATGAGGAAATTTAATTAATTGAAGGATTTTAGGGATAAAAACCTATCCTTTAGGGATGTTGAGAGATTTAGGGGTTGTAGAGGATTTTAAGGGATTGAGCATTTAATTTAATGATTTTTAAATAGGAAGGGATTTGGAGAGAAAATCAGATAGATTAGAGATGAGAGATTGAGAGTAGGTTTGTGTAGCAAGGCTGTAAGCCTCCAGCAATTGTAAAAGGGCCATAGATTGTATATCTGGCCATGAATGTGAAGTTCTGTGTGTATGCTTTGGTTTATGTAAATATAAATATGTTTGAATTCAATTCATTGCTGTGTGTACTAATTGTTGAATCCGCTGCCTTCCATGAGATGTTACATGTGTTTTTCTGAAGGCATACCGCCTTGAATCGATCCTTGCCCTCGCAGAATTCTCGAATTTCGATCTCAATTTATACTTGAATTTATACCTGGAAATTTATATGTGTATTCTGGTTATAGGCGGAGTTTTATCATGGTCATCCAATCATGAGTTTTTCATACTCCAGGATACATATCCTTCGATCCTACAAATTGCTAAATTGATTTTTCACTGTGGCCAGGACCTTGTGTGCATTTCAAGATTCTATAATTCCATTTGATATTCTGTTTTACCTGGGATCAATGCTTTTCCCTCCCCAAGACATGCTTTGATATCTCCGCTGCTTTTTGGCCGTAAAAGCTTGATTATGTATTCTTCATATTATATGTTCTTCATATTACATCTATTCAGCATGGGAGCTCCAGTCCTATCGACGGTCAAGCGCAATTAACACAATTGCTAAGTTTGCAGCGAATGCATTTTCCTGGTTCATAATAAGAGGAAAAAGGGACTCCGGAGAAGCTTCGAGTGGCATCACATTGACCGGTGAAATGCAGCCACTGACATATTAAAGACTGTGTCAATTTGCAGGACCGCGGACTCAAATGAAGAGCGATATATATATATCTCAACCAAGACAGCATGGTAAGCGGATATCCATCAGTCCATGAGTTTTGAGCCACTGTTTGTAAATTTAAAGGTAAGGGCGCACACCTTGATTGAATCAGCCATATATATATATTGAGATTATTTATAGAACTAAGGATTTGTGAATTGGATCTGATGCCAAGCATGGGGTTTGTAAATCATATGATTACAACATCCTGAAATAAGGTTCTGCGATTTTAAGTGTATAATCTGGTGTGTATTGAAGTGCGTGTTTTATATCCCGAGGAAGAGAAGATTCAGGAAGACCGAAAGTGATTGCTTGACGTATCACATAATGGTTCTATTCTTTGAGGTGTTGCGTGAAGAAGAGTTTGTACCTGTTAAAAATGCCAGTGACGATGCGACTGATACACCTGAAACTGCCCGAATTCTTGTTCTCCATCTTCATACTCGTTGGGTTATTGCTGCTGGTGGTTTTGTGACACATTCAGTGCCTTTGTACACAATTGAGGTGGAGGTCTCACCACTTTGCTCTTATGCGGGAGAAAATTTAGAAGGTGTTTACCGAGGGCGGACCTTCCATGCTCCATGTGAGCTCACGGCTTAGGTGGAATTGTGATTAATAACTGCATGCTGGAAAAAAGATAAGGCATCTCAGAATTGAGACTACACATTGGTTGTGAGAGAAATTTACGAGGATAAAATGATCTGTTGCATTATTTGTTATCTGTGAAATATAAAATCACACCGAATCGCTATCAGAAAAGTGGAGTTATCATTGGAGAATTCGATCCGCTCAGAGGTTGCATTCGCTTCCTGTAGAGTATTGACGTGTGGTGTGGGATGTGCTTTGATCAAATCACTGTGAGTTTTGGAAACCTTCAGAGAAATCCTCTATGTGGGAGGAAAACAGAAAACGCTCCAAGATCAACAATTCCATTCTAAACTCAATAATTTTATCTTTACAAAGAAACCAATTCACAAGATCTACGCATGGTCTTCGATCCACCTATTGCCGAGTCTTGTTGCTTTTGTTGGTGCCTCTGATGTTGTTTTGCAGGTTGTGATCTGATGTTTGAGTGCTTCTGGTGATGACAGCAACGCGTGTTAAAGCGCATAGTTTTCATAGCATTGAATCCGCCAAGCATAAGGCAACTCTAAGCGTGTGAACAGTTTATTGAATTGACAATGATTTTTTATAAATTATCTGAAATGGTACACTGTCGGGTGCTGAATGCATGGTTTGTATGCATGAGTGATGGGAATATCCTGGTAGCTACAGCCTAGGAGTGGCTTGGGCTGCATAAAAAAGGAGGAATGAAGGCTCAAGTTTAATTATTTTTTTGGTGAGCACGAGTTGGTGAGACCAAGCAATAGGAAGCAAAAGTTTGTTCCTGGAGCTTGTGAGGGAGAGGAAGTAAGAGCTTGGAAGGCTAGGAGTTTGGCTAAGTCTTGGCCAAGGACAGTCAGTCAAGTAGAGATAGAAAATACTTGTGTGGGTTGAGTTGAATGTTGAGCAAAGCATACTGTATTCATCCAAGGCTTGCCTAGGAAGTAATGATATAGATAGAGTTAGTGAAAAGGTTGCTCGGGATTCAGCAAAGCATTGTAATCTTCTCATATTTCCTAATTTATGAAATATACAAATTGTAGGGATTTTTAGATGTGGCTTTCCTAGGAAATCATCGTGTTATGTGATTGAATTCTTTCTCTCATATGCTTCATGATTTCATTGATCGTTTAATTGTTTCCATTGATGAGTAGAGTATATGAAAGTCTATTATTTTATCATATTATAATTAACAGTTTAAATCTACAAGGAAATTCTATATAGTATCTAAGCTAGATTTGGAGAAATCTCTACATGGTACCAGAGCTAGATTTGTAGGAATCTCTACATGGTATCAGAGTTATATTTGTATAAATTTCTACATGGTATCAGAGCTGAAATGGCCATAGAAGAGAAGAATTCAATGTTTTCCTTGCATGTGAATAGAATTTGCAGAATTATTCTTTAGAGCTAGCAGGATATCCTTCTACGGATTGAGACTCGAATATGCCCTTAAGGGTACTTCGAATTATATTGATTCGAAGGATAGGATGAAGGAAGTGTTGGAATATAATCATCTAAAGGAATTCATAGATCATGATATCCCGCAACCTCAAACATATGATGTTAAAGATCTAGCAGAGTGGAAGAAGAGTATAGCAAGACCTACGAGGATCACCCTAAAGGGTCTGAGAGAGCACATAGTATTTAAAATACATGACAAAGAGACTCCCTTTTATATGTGGAAGACCCTCAATGAGATATTTGAAAACAATAGTGAGGCCAAGAAACTTGAATTGATGAAGAAATTGAGGAATGAAGGCAATGGGTATGAGGTAGTATTTAAAGATGGAAAGGTCTACCTCAATCATCTTGCTTCATGTCAACTCAAGAAATTTCGTGTCAGGTTCGAGAGTCTGTAAACATTAGAGGAAGATCATGCACAATGTTCACGAGAAAGGCATGGATTGGAGATGTTGTGGTTGAGAGGTAGCATGATTCAACTCTCAAGATGAATCCTCAGCGAGTTGGAACTTGGGTTGACCACGAGGATGATGATGAAGAGGATTAGTTAGATACCTCTAGTAGGAGGAGAGTTCGACCCAAGTTGGCTGAGGGAGCACATGCAACTATACCTCAGAGAGTGAGATGGACAATTGTATATTCTTAGTCCTAAGAGTTCAAAGATTTGGGCAAGGTCTAGCACAGTTGTAACAAGGAGAGAAATCAGATAAATTCCATATTGTTATATCAAGGCCATCACCTTTGCAACAGGAGCCCACAATATCATAGTAGCAGATTCAGTGTTAGTAGGTGCAGGCAGTCATCTATACGACAACTGCATAACTAGTTGTAGTCAATACCTGTGACAAAGTTATAGAACTAGTTTTAGTGACACAGGCAATGCGAATTTTCTAGTTGCAGTACGCAGGTGCATTTCTAGCCAGGAAACTCCCACTGTAGAGCTTTGCAATCTAGTTTCTAGTGTAGAAGGATGGTGCATGTTGTTAGGAGGGAGTAGAGAGATTTCCCATAAGGAGATCGAGACTCAAAGGGAGTTTAGCTTAAGGAGTAGCCTTATGGAAGTTAGTGCTTTATGATCTAAGAGATCAGACTCATTATTGTAGTAGTTGCAATGGTAGTGTAGAGGTAGCATCACTAGTATGACTATATTAGATTCCTAGAGTTGCATAATTTGTGCAATGTTCATTGAGGTGTGCTTCTCTCATGGATCATTACCCTTGCTATGGGGGCCCATAGTATTTAGTAGGAGGAGGATCAGTGTGAGTCAGATACTGAGGAATGTAGAGAAACATGGATAGTAGAGTAGGAGGTTCAGTAGCAAAGTCAACAAAAACACAATTTTCCTCGTAGACATTTGCAAACATAGTTGATTTAGTTTATATTGTTTGAATTTCTTTTGTTTTTGTTGCAGATGTTGTAGTAGCAACAACAATAATGAAAAGTGTTGAATGCATAACATTCAAAAGGTACTGGACTAGGATAGAGTTGAATTCCTTTCTTGTTGAGAGGAAGTGTTGAAAATAGAAACAAGAAATGTTAAAAATATCATCAATAAAATCCTAATTTATTTTTTTCCTTGAATTAAGTTGGGAATAAAATTGTAATTCCACATGTCATGAAAACTTGTAATAGTTAACTAAGTTAATTTGACGTAGTTGGCTTGGTTAATTTGAGTTTAGGGTCTAACTAGAGTCATGTCGAGTGTCTCCTACAATTATGAGCACTAGTTGAGTTTATTTTGAGTTGTAATGATTTAACTCAATCTAACTGAGCTAAATTTAGTTAAACTAGTTCCAACTGATGGAGGAATTAGTGGGAGGTCTAATAGTGGGGTGATGCCTGAAGTGCAATGTGGTGCTGCCTAGAGTGATCAACCAGTAAACTAAAGATTCACTAATAATTAACTCATCAATGTCAGATTAGAGAAAGACCCAGTTGACATTGGAGTTCAGGGACAACGTACTATGAGTTGTAAAATAATCTAAATTAAACATATGGTGCATGCAATCAAAATAAGGCCTAAAATAAATCATTCCTTCATTAGAAAAGTCACTCATTTTAACCATTTGAATTTCCTTTAAAAGGAGGAATGAAGGCACAAGTTTAATTATTGTTTTGCTGAGCACGAGTTCGTGAGACCAAGCAGTAGGAAGCACAAGTTTGTGTGTGGATCTTGTGAGGGAAAGGAAGTAGGAGCTTGGAAGGCTAGGTATTTGGCTAGGAATTGGGCAATGGTAGTCAATCAGGTAGAGAATAGAAAATACTTGTGTAGGTTGAGCTCAAGGTTTAACATAGCATAGTGCATTCATCCAAGGCTTTCCCATGAATCAATGCGACAGATAGAGATACTACAGAGGTTGCTCAGGTTTTAGAAAAGCATTCTAATATTCTCATATTTTTTTATTAATGCAATATACATATTGCATGGGTTTTTAATTATGGTTTTTCGAGGAAATCATTGCGTTTTTTGTGATTGAATTATTTCTCTTATATGCTTCATGATTTCATTAATTGCTTAATTGTTTTAGCTGATGAGTAGAGTTCATTCAAGTCTATTATTTTAGAATATTACAATTATATTTTAAATCTACAATGAATTTCCACATGGTACCAAAGCTAGATTTGTAGAAATATCTACACTCAAGGCATATGATCTTATGTTTTAAAATATTTCTCTATAAAGCTCAAGTCTAGAAATTTTCTAAGCACATTTTTGTAGCTATCAGAAAACCTATAAAGTTATGGACTTCATGAAAACGTTATAAGAAAAATCTAGAATTTTTAAAGACCACTAGAGGAGGAAATATATTTTATACAACTAAAAGCACTTAAAATACCCAAGGATAGAACTCAAGCTTGCATTTTGGTAAACTAAGAGGGAATTTCACACTTAGAAGGAAACCTTGTAGTGTATTTACAAAACAAGGTTTTTTATATCCAAAATTAAAAAAATAAAAGTAAAGAATAAAAATAAATACCATTTCTTAAAATGGGGGAGTAAAAAGTTGTCTATTGAGCAAAAACACCTCAGGGTTGTCTTGGATTCATGTTCGCTTAGATTAATAAAAATGGAAGCTAACACTTGTTATGAAATAATAATATTAAATGGATATGGGATAGCATAGGTACACATATTGGGAAAGAACATTCATGTATTGTTTTTTTATAACTTCCCCTCATCTTCTCATGGTGGATCTATGAAAAGTGCACATTTAACAATTATTACTATGATGAACATTTGGTGTAATATGAAATCCATAAACACAAAAATTCACGCAGAGATTGCACGATCATATTTGAATGAATGATTTATCAACACTTCTACACAATTTGTATGTCTATTGGCCAAAATTTAAAACTAGTGACTTACTTCATGAGACCAAGCAATAGGAAGCACAAGTTTGTGTGTGGATCTTGTGAGGGAAAGGAAGTAGGAGCTTGGAAGGCTAGGAATTTGGCTAGGAATTGGCCAATGGTAGTCAATCAGGTAGAGAATAGAAAACAATTGTGTAGGTTGAGCTCAAGGTTTAACATAGCATAGTGTATTCATCCAATGCTTGCCCATGAATCAGTGCGACAGATAGAGATAGTGCAAAGGTTGCTTGGGTTTGAGAAAAGCATTGTAATATTCTCATATTTTCTGATTAATGCAATATACATATCTCATGGGATTTTAATTATGGTTTTCTGAGGAAATCATTGCGTTTTTTGTGATTGAATTATTTCTCTTATATGCTTCATGATTTCATCGATTGCTTAATTGTTTTAGCTGATGAGTAGAGTTCATTCAAGTCTATTGTTTTAGAATATTACAATTATATTTTAAATCTACAATGAATTTCCACATGGTATCAGAGCTAGATTTGTAGAAATATCTACACTCGAGGCATATGCTCTTATGTTTTAAAAACTTTCTCTATAAAGCTCGAGTCTAGAAATTTTCTAAGCACATTTTTACAGTTATCAGAAAAAATATAAAGTTATGGACCTCATGAAAATGTTATAAGAAAAATCTATAATTTTTAAAGGCCACTAGAGGAGGAAACAAATTTTATACAACTAAAAGCACTTAAAATACCCAAGGATAGAAATCAAGCTTGCATTTTGGTAAACTAAGAGGGAATTTCACACTTAGAAGGAAACCTTGTAGTGTATTTACGAAACAAGGTTTTTTAAATCCAAAATTTAAAAAATGAAAGTAAAGAATAAAAATAAATACCATTTCCTAAACTGGGGGACTAAAATGTTTCCTATTGAGCAAAAACACCTCAGGGTTGTCTTGGATTCATGAGATGTCCACTTAGATTAATAAAAATGGAAGCTAACGATTGTGATGAAATAATTATATTAAATGGATCTGGGATAGCATAGGTACACATATTGGGAAAGAACATTCATGTATTGTTTTTTTATAACTTCCCCTCATCTTCTCATGGTGGATCTATGAAAAGTGCACATTTAACAATTATTACTATGATGAACATTTGGTGTAAGATGAAATCCATAAACACAAAAATTCACGCAGAGGTTGCACGGTCATATTTGAATGAATGATTTATCAACACTTCTACACAATTTGTATGTCTATTGGTCAAAATTTAAAACTAGTGACTTCTTGAATTTTTATTTAAAGAACACATAAAAATGTACAAAAATAGGCTTAGAAAAATGTATTCTGAAGGTTGTACAATAGAAGTGGCAAGTACGATGGATATTCCAAATACCTGGAAAGGGAAATTATCCACTAATTGGAAATAATCCTATCGAGCTAAAGGCAGATGCATTTTTGACAAAATCCTCTTTCACAATCCTCAAATTCTATTTTTGTTTCTTGCAATTGATTTAACAAATTGAAAAATTTTCAGTTTTTAATCCAATTCTACCCAACTCAAAAAAATCTCGTGATACCCTCATTCTTCCCTCTTTCTAGGTAATTTTAGTCACAAATTGTATGTTCTCCTATTTTCTACCTCACTATGCACCTGATTTTTCAATGTGGGCTAAACTAATCCCTATTGAGCAAAAGCACCTCAAGGTCGTCTTATACTCATGTGATGTCCCCTTAGTTTAATAAAATTGCAAGCCAACCTCTTTTATCAAAATTATTATAATAAATGGATTTGGGAATGGGATAGGTACTCAAAATTGCAAAAAAAATTCCTCTATTCATTTTTTATAACCTTCCCTCATCTGCTCACAAAGGCTCTATGAAAAGTGAACTTTTAACAACTTTTACTATGATGAACATTTGGTGTAAAATGCAAGCCATAAACATACAAATGCACAAAAATATTGTGTGATCATATTTAATGAATGGTTTATTAACATTTGTGCACAATTTGTAAGTCTCTTGGTCAAAATTCAAAACTAATGACTTAAGTTCTTGAATTCTTTTGTCGAGAACAAAGTGATAATGTACAAAATTGGGATTAGAAAAATGTTTGTCGAAGATTGTACAAATGTAATTAATTGGAAATAAGTATATGGGGCTAAATAAAGATGTATTTGTGACAAAAGAATAAATTCGTATTCCTCAAGTTTTGTGTTTGTTTCTTGCAATTGATTTGACAAAATGACAATTTTTCAGTTTTTAACCCAATTTTGCTCAACTTAGAAAAATGACCAGAATATTCTCATTCTTCTCACTTTTTGAGTGATTTCAATTCAAAATTTTGTTTTATACTATTTTCCAAATTACTATACTCTTGGTCCTTCAATTTTAGCTAAAAAGGTGTCTGTTGAGCAAAAACACCTCATGGTTGTCTTATATTCATGAGATGTCCCTTAGTTTAATAAAAATGCAAGCCAACCCTTGTTATGAAATGATTATTGTAAATGGATTTGGGAATAGGATTGGTGCACATACTGTAAAAGAACATTCCTCTGTTATTTTTATAACCTTCCCTCATCTAGTCATACTAGATCTATGAAAAGTGCACTTTAAACAATTTTTACTATAGTGGACATTTGGTTTAAAATGAAAGACATAAACATATCAATGCATGCAAATATTACATGAAGATATTTGAATGAATCATTTATTAACACTTGTGCACAATTTTTCAAGTCTCTTGGTCAAAATTCAAAAACTAATGACTTAAGTTCTTAAATTCTTCTATCAAGAACAAAGTGCAAATGTACAAAACCAAGCTTAGAAAAATGTTTCCTAAATACTCTACATATATAATTAATGAAATAATCCTATTAGGATAAATAAATATGTATTTGGGATAAAACCCTCTTTCACATTCCTCAAATTTTGTGTCTATTTTTTAAAATTGATTTGACAAAATGATTTTTTTTCAATTTTTAACCTAATTTTACCCAACTCAAAAAAATGTTTTCCATACCCTAATTATTCCTTCTTTCTAACTGAGTTAAGTTCAAAATTTTGTTTTCTACCATTTTCTACCTCAATATCCACCTTTGTTTTCAATTTGGGCTACAAAGGTGCCTATCGAACAAAAATGCCTAAGTGTTGTCTTATATTAATGAGATGTCCCCTTAGTTTGATACAAATGAAAGATAACCCTTGTTATGAAATGATTATATTAATTTTTTTTGGGAATGGGATAGGTACAAATATTGGGAAAGTACATTCCTCTATTGATTTTTTATAACCTTCCCTCATCTGCTCACAGTGGGTCCAAGAAAAATGCGCTTTTAACAATTTTCACTATGATAGATATTTGGTGTAAAATGAAAGCCATAAACATACAAATGCATGCAAATATTTTGCAATCATATTTGAATGAATGATTTATTAACACATGTGCACAATTTCTAAGCCTCTTGGTCAAAATTCAAAACTAATCACTTAAGTTCTTGAATTGTTCTATCAAGAACAAAGTGAAAATATACAAAATTGGGCTTCGAAAAATGCCCACTGAAATCTGTACAAATTTAAATAATTAGAAATAATATTATGAGGCTAAAGGAAAATGTATTTTTAACAGAAACTTCTATCACATTCCTCAAATTCAGTGTCAGTTTGCTACAATTGATTTGGGAAATGACAATTTTTCAATTTTTAACCCTATTTTGACCGACTTAGAAAAAATCCCACCATACCCTCATTCTTCTTTCTCTCTTAGTGATTTTAGTTTCAAATGTTCTATTACCTCAGGGTTGTCTTGTATTCATGAGATGTCCCTTTAGTTTAATAAAAATACAAGCCAACCCCTATTATGTAATGAATATAGTAAATGGATTTGGGAATTAGATAGGTACACATATTGGGAAAGAACATTCCTCTGTTGGTCTTTTATAACTTTCCCTCATCTACTCACAATGGACCTATTAAAAGTGCAATTTTAACAATTTCTACTATGATGGACATTTGGTGTAAAATGCAATCCATAAACATACAAAATTATTCATCTATCGATAATTCCTACTTATTACCAAAGTATGAGGAAATTACCAACTAAAATTCACCGCAAAATCAAGTGAATAATTCCCAATGAAAAATTGTTAAACCCAAAAGTATTATATGAATATGAGAAAAAAATTAGTAGTCTTTTAAAATCGAAGTTGATGTCATTTTTCCAATGTTGGAGCCCAATTACGATTTGGATTTTCTTTTGAACCGATAACTACAGTCTATCGGGGCATAGCTTCAACTATTCATTGAGATGATTTGGTATGTGAGGTTAAAAGAAGGGAGGGGATGTTTTCAATTTTTTTATTACGTTATCAATTTAAATCCATCTGTCAATTAATTTTTGAAGTTATCTGCCATATCATAGATAGTGAATGAATGCAATATTAATGAAATATCTTGATTTCATGATAGGTACTAGTTAATAACTATGCCACCCTACTCTTAGGTAATAAATCAATTAAATATATGTCTTGTATTTTTTTTCACTTAGAAGATTGTTCTTGGTGGCAAATATTTATTGCAATTTCAAATTTTTGCTGGCTTAAATCAACTTAGGTTAAGAAATTAATTTGGATAACTCATGTTCAACATGTTTATTGCTAAAAACATGATAGTTTTACTACAATATTTTCTCGAAAATTCTATATGTTTGTATTTTTCTAGTTATCCATGTTCAGTGAGTTGACTAACACACACTCTTAACAAATAAAAAATAATGCTTTTAAAGCCCTCTTAGAAATAATAGCCAATCAAATAAAGCATCATTCGATAAGGAAATGCATATTTTCACAAAAGAACATATTTTTCATATCTATGATTAAGAAATAAGATACATGCTAGTGTTGTCTAGAACATTATGATTAGATTGATTGACAATGTAAGTGAAGAGAACCAGAATACAATTAGTATATTACTTGACAACGTAAGGAACAGGAACCATACCATCATTAGATTCCCTGATAACGTAAACAAAGAGAACTATCATTATATACATACAATCATGTTTTGATGGTTTATTATAGATTTGCCATGTATCTTGAAACTACATAACAAATCAATAACAAATTATTTATCTACACATTATTTTTCATAGGAAACGTTTTATAAATCAGGTAATACTTTCTCAAGTTCCATGCCTCTCAGAACACATATTCTAATCCTATCATTTGCATGTATGATACAATTTAATCGATGTAAATAAATAAAGTGAATTTTCGTTGCAAATGGTACAATAAACCATATTTTATTCATATATCTAGCAGTTATAATTGGACTACTACATTTTGCACATTCAATCTCAAATGGATTCATATATACGCTATTAGGTGCCAATTGTCCTTGCAAGTTTTATAAAATTGATATAGAAACAGATAATATCTATATATATATATATATATATTATATAGAGAGAGAGAGAGAGAGAGAGAGAGAGAGAGAGTTTGTCATGAATATTCCACTCATTGAAGAAAACAATTTTCTTATATTTTCGTCTTTAATGAACATATTTTTACCTACCTTATATTTTGGTATTCAATGAACAATGAATGTGGATTGTGAAGTTCAGAAAACTCTTTATTTTTTTCAAACTATATTTCTTTTAGCAAGATGAGCAAAAAAAAACGTTTTTTGCAATTTTCTTTGAATTGAATGATATTATGAAAGAAGGTTGTCATGTACTTGAACCTATCACATATGAAATATTTGTAAAACAATAAATGTAAACTGTATAATACATGGAAAATAACTCTGTAGCATTGAAACATTCTTGTTTTTTATTTCTATGACACATTGCATTCTTGTCTATATTTTCAAAATTGCAAAGGGATTGATTGTGCCAACTAGAATCAAATCTTGACTACGAGACATATTTGCAATCATCATATTTGGAAAGAATAAATACTTTGTTGAAACATGAAAAATGTTTTCTACAATGCTAGATCTATTTAGACAAATAATTTTCTCGTAGTCACCATTATCATATTTGTGCTTTGGAATCATTTCGAAATTTATAATAAAAACACCAACATTTGTAATATTTTTTCCTCATATTGTTCGATAGACTTTGTTGGCACAAGAAATGTTATTTTCATTTCGGCCTTCTTGTCTGTCAAATATTCACTAAGTATTTATTTTTTCTTATTTTCTTTTTCCAAAAGAGTTCGATATGTAACTAAGAAAACACCATAGAAAATGCTTCCTGTTATGTTGTTATTGATATATTTGATCAATAATGGTGTAGACTTGATCTCTTTCTGCCTAATCATGAGCATTGAATTGAAATTAATTAAAAAAATAATAATTTGATATAGAGTTAATTAATCTTGGCTATAACTACCTTTATTCTTTTTTTATTCTATGTTTTATGTTCCTTTTTCTTGTTCTCCTACAATATTTTCTTATGTAATAATTATCATCGCCACCTCTACTTCTTCATCCATGTTTACTATCACATCATCAGAACCTTATATTTTTTTGTGTTCACAAATAATGCATTCAAATCACTACTTAAAAGGATATTATAATTGATATTAAGTAAGAATGGGCTCATGAACACAGAACC
The DNA here is from genome assembly GCA_000404065.3 of Pinus taeda. Taxonomy (NCBI): domain Eukaryota; kingdom Viridiplantae; phylum Streptophyta; class Pinopsida; order Pinales; family Pinaceae; genus Pinus; species Pinus taeda. Next base: position 98,512 of record APFE030172634.1, read on the forward strand.
AGATCGCACAAAGTCATTGCTAACATATATTCTAATATCAGGTTTATAATTACCATATAGAAACTGATTTCTACGCATATTGGTAAAATATGAAATATATTGTACTTTCAACAAATTCTAATTTATAGTTCCTTCTTACATATATTAAATTGAAAAATTAATAAATGTACAATGCATAAATGTTTTATAGAAATATTCAAAGTACCTTTTTCCTTGTAATTGTTGTCCTGGATCTGAATTTCTAAGTGTTAAATGTTTCTTGCAAATTGAAAAAGCCTTGTTTTTAGTTAGAGTACATAAAAATTAAAAAATTTAAATACATAGTTCTATAATGTAATAATAATCAAATGAAAATAAATAGAACAAAAACGCACCTCTTATCAAAGTTATCATAGTCTTTAACTATATTTTTTCTACTTCTCTTCATTTTCCCTGCTCCAACGATATGAATTAGATCAAATATATAGAAATAAGAGGAAAAAAATGTTCTAATTTCATAGCACGAAAACAATTCAAACTTAACAGTTACATGATAGTAATGTATATTGTATTAAAAAAATTATCACTCTCATATTATCCATATTTTGAATTATGCACCTCATTGTTATAGGGATGTAATATATATTGTATAAATTCTCTAAGAACTCTTATGTAGAAGAAAATATGCATTGTTTACCTAAAAACATTGCTACATGTTTTGTACCTTTGTTCGAAATGAGATTGCAAAAAAAATTGCTCATGCCATGCAACTACCAGAATGATCACTGTACATCCCAGATAAGAAATCTATTTGTAACCAACTCCCCCGAAAATTAATCGAACATGCTCTCATGACATGTATGCTAAAATGTTGCTTGATAAACACGTGGCCAATGCTACTGGAGATAACATAACTAGAATTAGTGGTTACAATTACCACATTACCTTTTAAATTTTCAACATACATATTATTTAGTATGTAAAGACAAACCTTTCTCAGCCACTGGAAAATTAGAAATAAGATTTACAGAAATTGGAAAATGATTTTTGAATTTAAGTATTGAGCGGTTTTCGCATTGCATTATATTAGATAAAAAAAATTGGATTCAACTTCGTTAAGTAATTTATTCATCTATGACAATTTCCATGAGAGGTAGTCGTAACTCACTAATTTCTCATGATTTTTGAATAGTCCACTTAGCACTCATTGCATCGGGTGATCCTCATAGGGGTGAAGAAGTGGGATTGTAACTAGTGAAATAAATCACATAGAGTCAATCATCACTTTTGGGGCTTGCACCCAGTAACCAAGACTTCTTGAGGCTTGCACCTGGTAACCAAAATTTACTAGAAAATACGAATATTCATCATTTTCTCGAAGTTGTGGTTAATATTGCAAGAATGCAACAAAATAATCGATAGCCAATGGACTACGAACAATGCACCTCACATGAGCTTCAGTCAATGAACCTCTGACATAGCACGTGTGTTCATGGCATACTAAAAATAGCCTTAATTTGACTACACATTGGAAAATACCTCTAAAAATCACGTTAGTTAACTCCCTGCCAATAGAAACCCAATACACCTCTCAATTTTAGAAATACCCTACTTTCAATATATATTGTGGGTATCCATTTTTTCATTAACATTTTTCCTACCCTTTTACACCCTATAAAAAAAAATTTACACAACATATAAAAACCCTTTACCCCATAGTATATGCTCAATGTATTGGCTCATTTGTTCCTTAATATATATACCCCAATATGAACACATGTGGTATGGTATTTCTCCCCCAATGAAGCCCCCATGATGCATCTGTAGATAGAAAAATTGTAATAATAAAAAACTTGGAAAAATAATGGAGAGTTAACACACTTCGACCACAGAATGAGTGTTGTAGTCCATGGTTAGGTAGTGACTAATAATAATAATATTAAATATAAGAATTAGTAATTAGAATCATCATATTAGTTTTCAAAATTTCATGATATGTTTTAGATACTAACTAGTACTAATAATAATAAAATTAATAGTCAAGGAACTTTGACAACGAGGGGAATGCCATAGTACTTGATGAGGAAAAGACTAATAATAATAATAAATTAAATTACAAGTTTATGCTAATGACCAAAGTGTAATTGTGCTTTTTCCGCACCCTCGTACCTCTGCATTAGGCAAATTGTAATCTAAAATTCTCCTTATTTATTTTCCATTCTCACACTTTATTTGTCATTTTACTTAATGTGACAACTTATTTCCATAGTTTTAGTGCACAAAATATTTTATTTTGAAATAATAAAAAACAAAGTATAAACTATATGCAAAACGTAAGGTTTTCATTTCAACACGAACACGTCCTTTGTTTATATTGGGATGCAAAATCATTTTTGTCAAGTAAAATGTGCATGTTTTATTTTATATGCAAGTACTTAGAGCGTTTATACAAGATATATTACAACCCTAAAAATGTTTATACAATAAATGTTACTTTTTTGTAGTTGTCACATCTAAATTGTTTTCATTCTGTCAAATTAGAACATTTTTTTCATCTTATTTCTATATATTTGATCTAATTCATATTGTTGGAGCAAGGAAAATGAATATAAGTAGAACAAATACAGTTAAAGACAATGATAAATTTGGTAAGAGGTGCATTTTTGTTTGATTTATTGTCATTTGATTATTATTATTATGTTATACAACTTTGTGTTTTTTTGCTACATCGTTTATGTGTTATGTGATATGTAATGTTGTATAGTGGAAGGTATATAGAAATGTATGCAGATATAGGAAACTTGCAAAACAATGTTTCTATTCCTTACTCTGCGTAACTATTCTTCCGCACAAAAATGACATTTCACTTAATATTGCATAAAATTGTGAATAAAAACACCATTATTCCACTCTTAACAACCAATAGAAAATGTAAAATTTTCAATAGCCTTCTAATAAACTCGTTCAAAAATAGGCTACAACCTCAACGTCTCCTGAATAGTTCTACACAAGTACTTCTTTGAAAGTATTTCCACTCCAAAACTTTCCCTGTCTCCTCCGAACCTTCTATTAGTATTAATTAATTATGCATATTGACTCATAAGTGTTACATGTTTCCGAAAAACTGAGAAAATTCTTGGCACTCCATAACTTGCCACGTCTTCTTCGACTCTACTATATCCAACCACTTTGCATATATAAAAAAAATAGGAAATTGATTAATGTTAAGAAACTACATGTTATCACATATTCTAATGCAATCCCTATCCAGGTGCAAAGGTGCTCCACCGCACTTCCTTACCTCTGGACAATCCTTCATTCCACACAGATTCACGACTCTATGTGCCTATTCTTCCGCACACCCAAATCTATACAATTTTAAGATGGGAAAAACATTTAAAATGAAATAAGAGTGAAACACACTAGCAAGATCTATGATAATGTTAATGTAAATGCACTACTACAAAATTAGGTAGTTTAAGACATTTATTTAAACAAAATTAATATTTCTTCTTAAATATTTAAGTTATTATTTTAATTATGTTAAATTAAAAATTAAAACTATTTTAATGTCTTAAGTTAATACAAAAGAAGGATCAACAATTTTAATGTCTTAAGTTAATACTAAATAAGAATCATGGCATTTTCTAATCAAGTGAAGGGTTTGGGTTATAAGCAATTTCAAATCCTTCCTACACATGCACATTGAACAACTAATGGGCACCCATTGAACAACCAATAGTCTCATCAAATCCTTCGATATTCCTACAAACACTGGTTGCATTTTGGGTAACTAGTGGTCTCATCAACTCCTTTTAGATCCTTGCAAACCCTAGTTGTATTCTGCAAACCCTGACTATAATTTGGCTTTGTTCCTATGTAGGTTTCAGTATTGGGAATGGAGGATACTTAAAAGGTTATAGAGACCCATTTGACATTGGTGACAACTTTTATGGAAGGAAGTGTGCAGGACCCTTGTGATTTTATTTTAGGTTTGTCCTTGTGGGGGTTATGGTATTGGGAATGGAGGAGAATGACAAAGTTATAGAGCCCCATTTTACATCGGCGAAAATTTTTGCGGAAGGAGGTGCGTAGGAACCTTCTAACTATATTTTGGGTTTGTTCTTGTGTGGGTTTGGTGTTGGGAATGGAGGAGAACGATAAAGTTACAAAGACCCATTTGACATCAGTGACAATGTTTGTGGAAGGAGTTGTGCAGGACCCTTATGATGATGCTTGTAGCATCTGTCTTAAGACCTTCACAAGTGATGATCCCACCCCCAATAATGATTTTTCCCAATTCATGTGATTTATGATTGTTTGATTCCATTGTTTACATCTAATTTTGGGTTTCAGATATATCTTATTGGTTTTGATCCATTGGATTTTGGTTTAATCAAGGGTGAAGATAGTTATTTTGGTTGGTGAATATTTTTCCTGCCTACAGGGTTTTCCCGAGAATAATAATGCATATTCATCCTCTTGCTCCACGGGAAATGACCACACTGACAATAATGATACATCCCCTTAGTTCGAAGAAGACATAGTAGAAGGGCATTTCCTAACATAGGTTACATCCCTATCATCTCTATCGTGGCTTAAATGGATATAATCATTAAATTTTTAAAGGGAATATTGAGTGAGACTTGTATATATCCAAGATTTTCTAAATTATGGGTTTCCATTCTACCCTAATTTGGTGGGAATGAAGGAAGCTAACATTGGGACTCCATTGTTGCCAATTATGTATCCAAAACCATTTCCTAGGGCTTTTCCTTTTCCATCACAAGATCATGGTTAAGTTCAACGACACCAACAAGGTGAGATCTATGTTGTTTCCGTTATCCCATTCACGACTTTTCCTTATGGAAGAATTACTTGAGTGGCCTACAATTTGCCAACGCGAGTTTATACCTTCATTTTTATTTATTTATTTAAGGTAAAGTAGCCAATCATTGATTTTTGTCTTGATCGGTCCAGGTTGAAGCATTAGGGTAGGGTTGTCATTTTTTGTCATAAACGAAGCCTAACAATGCAAAGTAGTTGGTTATTAATTTTTTTCTTGATTTATGTAGATTAAAGAATTAGGGTAGGGTTTCGAGTTTCTCTCATATACCAAGCCTACCAAGAGGCACAATTCTAGTAATGCATATCCATGTACCTTAATATAGTATTGACTTCAAGGCTTACAATTTGCAGTGAATTCCACACATATATTGATACTTTTTTTTTTAAGACAAAATATGGACGATTCATGCACGATAGTGAATCCCTATAAACTTGTACCATTTCCAATTACATATTCAATTATTTATAGGGAAAATCTCTTATAATTTATAAGGGAGGTCATTGTATAAGTGTACATAACATAGATTTTAATATTTTATATTACTAGTTTAATTTTTATGCTCATATCCTATTTTTATTTTATTATGGAAAGATATAGGAGTGACCCAAAGAAGTTATCCTAGGATGGGATTTCTCCCAGAAAATATTGTTTTTGTAGTCCATTGATGATTACATTTATCGTATTGTTGTGTGTGCACACGATAGGGATTGATCATTGATGTTCCCTTGTTGACATTCCCTAACCCCAAAAGGAAATGAGGACTATAACTAAGCTTCACTATTTTCTACCTTGAGATACATGGTGTGACCAACTTTTATTTTTAGGGCATGTTGAGAGAGAATAGAGAAAATTGAACTAAAGCAAAACCATTCACATGTAGTGGCTTCACCTCAACATGGCCTATTTCCAAAAATAAGACTTTCATTCTTCCCTGAAATATGAAATACATGGAAAATAAGGTTAATTGAGGGCACACCCATGTCTCATAATTGTTCTTACTATTGTTCACCCTTAACCTAATGATAAACACTAACTGGATCATTGACCTCTGAAACATTCCTAACACATTGATATTGCACCACTTTCCTTAAAATCTATTCATTAGAAATAGGTTTTTATGACTCTCTCTTTTGAGGAAGACATTGGTTTGACTCATTATGAGGATATAAGTGTTGGAAACACTCTCATTTTCCAACAATAAACACCAAAACTAGCTATAATATCTTCCACGAAAGTGCTCAACCTCCAAACTCTCTATCTGTTTTCAATTATATCATCCTAAAGTGCTCAACAACACTAGTATAACACTCTACCAATATATGTGGTTGTTGTTTTCAATTTATATCTACAAGAAACTAATGGAAATACTTATTACAATGTTGTACTTAAACTGTTTCTTTTGTTTATGTCTTAAACACTCACCATGCACAGGATGGAAACCAAATGTAACTCAAGGGGAGCACTCCTATTCTGCTTGTATTTTGTTTACTTATGGTGATGTCTAAAATTTGCTTATGGAAAGCCACTACAACGCTCATCATTCACAGAATATGACTGTTCTTTTCTAATTTTTTGATAAAGGTTATATTCTCCAAAAGCATTTTAGGAAGGAAACACTTGTTGTTTTAGAATGGAAGGGCTGATGTTTCTCTGATCATTTTTACATTTTCTAGAAGTCCCATTTTATGAAGTAAAAAGTCTAATTTACCAAGAGAATTTATAGGAAGGAAGGATAATGAGGATCGTGGTAATCTATCCAACCTGGGGAGAATTCTTCTTCCAAGTGATACATGGATGGCCTAGGTTTATTAGGGGATTTTTCCACTTTGAATTTCATAGCCACCTCCATTTTGGGGGCCCTACCTTTATACCTGGAATTGGATTTACATGAAAACGTTCTCTTTTATGGAAAATAAAACTTGCACTTATGTTGTATAGTGTTTTAGGCTAAGAAACCTCCTGCTAATGAGCTGGTGAAATACTCCTGGAATGTTTTTTATTCTATCACACTTAAGAGGTGATTAATCTAGTCTTTTGGTTTAGTGTGGTATTCCTATCTTTGGCAATCAAATGATTATTTGTTTCCCCATGCATGATGTTTCCCTCACTATTGAAAATTGAAAATCGAAAAACCATTTCCCTAATGTCATTTCAAAGTTGCATAGGAAGTTGGGTTGCATGGCCACTTTTTCAACTTTGGTATGGACTCAAAATGTATAGTTGGACAAAATTGAGAAACAATTAGGAAAATAAAAATGGTTTCCATACAAAATATCATTTTTTCACAATATGGTTACACCCTCTTCACAAGAAAATAAGAATTTAAATTCAGATTATTTCTAAGGACAATTAAAATCATGGACTTGACTAAAATTAGACCCTTAATAGTGAGTTCTTTCTATTGTTAGGTGCTAATTATTTTGTACGAATAATTTTAAGCTCATCTTCATAGGTCTCTAGATTTTTTTTAAGAATATAACATATGCACACGATATTTTTCTTTAGAAAAGAATGGGAAAGGGCAAGATGCTTATCTTGTGAGTTGGGGACCTAGAGACAAATGTTGATGTGGTAGATACCAAGAAAAATTGCTTTTCATAGGCTGAAGAAATGCTGAGAGTTCCAAATTTTCATTTTCAGTCTAAACAATGAGATTGAGAAATTAGAGTTCAAGTTCCATCTCCTATTTATGGGAACCATTCAACTAGCCAACTATACACATTGAACATTGGAGTGGGGATAACCTGATTTCAGAATGGGCTTGATGTAGCTATTTTGGGTTATTTCTTCAATTATTTTCAATTGCATCTTCATAAGCCTCATGAGGTGTAGGCCTTGTAAGCTCTAATTTGACTATATATAATTGACATTGAAATCCATACACTCTAGTGAATTATCATTTGTCATTACTTTTTAAGGTTTTTTAATTCATGAGGAGTTAATAACAAGGTAATAATCATATCTGTTATCTTTGTATATTTGGATGACTATTTCTGTTTTAGGGAAATATCTCTATATGTTTCGATGACTCTTCCACTTTTAGGTTTTACATTAGGAATGAAAACTTTTTTAAAGGTGGGATGCAAAAACCTTGGAAATACCTAACTAATATCTAATCCCTACCATGTTCAATATGTTAATTTGTTTCTTCTTCATCTCTATTTTTCTTTCTTAGGGCCTTAAATTTTGTTCCCTTGTTTGATATGATTAAGGTTTTGGAGAAACAATCAAAGGACAGACAATTCCTTCTTGAGTGTAGTAATAAGAGATTCATACACATCATTTTGATGGAAAATAAGAGGTGTGAAAATAAAAGTGTGTCGGAAAAGGAAAACTTATAAACAACCAATAAGATCGTCGAGAGACTTTTGAAGAAAACGGGTTTGGGAAGGATCTTTGGATTTCTATTGGGAAAAAGACATTAAATAAAAATATGGGTTGAAAGGAAATTAAAGGATATCGTCAAGATTGAATGCAATATAAACTATGTTAGTGTGGGTGTGCCTATAATTCCTTTCCCTAGTGCCTTCCAAACCCTCTTCAATATATACCTTATGAAGGAACTTTTCGGAGGATGGGGTTTACTATGTCTATGATGCCAAGGTCAAGGAAATTCCCTAGGGTTTACTATGTTTGTGATGCCAAGGTCAAGGAAATGCCCTGGTGTTTACTATGTCTGTGATGCCAAGGTCAAGGAAATGCCCTAGGGTTTACTATTTCTGTGATGCCAAGGTCAAGGAAATGCCCAAGAATCATGTGTATTACTATATAGAGGAAGAATGACCATGATAGGTAATTTTTTTATATTTTAAGTGAGGGATAAGCCATTTTTTTTGTCTCCAAATGACCAAAGTTGTGTTGTGGTGGTGTTCGAATTGGGAAGGAATCGAAATTCAAGGACTGGCCTTTGAAGGACTATTTTAAAATATTCAATAAAAGTTTTTCTTTATTTATTTGAATTCTTTGTGCATATCTTCAATCCCAAAACCTTCATGGGTTGAATCCTAAAACTTAATGTTTTGTTGCAAGAATTAATTCATGAATCACCGCATCCTCACAATTTCTTGTTGTTGTTGTTGTTGTTGTTTTTGTTGTTTCAAATAACTTAGATCACAAATTCACAGAAAATCATTTTCACAAATGTTGATGACTCTTCTTCAACAAAGTAAGCTCTTAGTCCTTAGATTTTGTGAGAAATACTTTATGTATTAGCAACTAATAGCTTAGCCTGCTATTAACTTTCAATAATCAGACTGGGAAAAATGTAGGGCCTGCCCTCTATTAGGGTGGGCATATGTAAAATAACGTTATTGTATAATTCATAAAAATATAGTTTATGATAATTTAAAGTAAGTGTCGAACACATTGTTACATTTAAACCCCAAACATGGCAAACCCAAAATCAATAATTCATTTCAATTTTTACATTTAGCATTAATTCATATTGTCTTTTGGTGATTCCTTTTTCTCTATTCATTAATTTTCATGTGTACTTGAATTTCCCCCACATAGTTTGTTTTCCAATTATATAGAGGTATCTAATTCCTTATTTTCTCTTTGTATCACCTTTTTAATGTTCTTTCAAAATCGTAAGCTTCATTTAAGTTATTTTACCATTGATGTGGCGTATATGTTTCAGTGTTATTTATTTATTCTAATGAGTGTCTCATTTATTATGATATGGAATAATTGAAACATATTATAGATGATTTTCTCCATCAACCCCTGTTTTATATTTACTTTTATATTAGATTCTTACTTGCAATGAATTTATTGTTTGTTTGAAATTATTTTCTTTTATGGGCAGTCACATTTTCATTGTGAATTTATTTTTTAATGAATATTTCTTTACAAGATCATCTGGAAATTGGTGAAGTAATAGAATGTCTTTCTATTTGATCTTATAAGACAAACTTTCCAAGTTACCTTCCTTGAACTCCCATAGGAAATCAATAAGTTTCCATAAAAGGAAGTTTTGTGGAAAGCCTCAACAATTCATTATATGTCAAGTTGAATATGCATGGTATTCCCATTGGTAGAAAAGTGGACTTGAATGCTTATGAATCCTATGAGAGTCTTCATCGTGATTTGGAGAATATGTTTCAATTAAGTATTGAGAGTGAGTAGCATTCAACCTTATTTTAGGTGTTCATAGTTTTCATTCATTTAACAATATAGACTCATATGATATTATTTTCATAGCTCATTGAAGCATGCACTCCCATCGGAAATAATCATTCCATGAAGCCTTTGAGGCTTTTAGACCCTCCCGCTGATTTTGTACTAACTTATGAAGATGGTGAAGGAGACTGCATGCTGGTGGTAGATGTTCCATGGGAAGTAATCTCCAATCCCTAAAATTCCATAGCTTTACTAAGATAGCTGGTTTTTACTCTATGGAAATTTCGAAGATCATAATAGATCTATGTTTTTCATAATCTTTCTTCATACAATTAGATGATGCTATTATAAGATAAGTTATTTTAAGAGATTAATTTGAGACAATAATATTTTTTTCGCAACTTGCACCTTTTTGTACTTTTATTTATTTTATTTTTCATCTTTTTGGCGACAAAATAGAGTTTTAATGAGCGAAATAGTGCCATCTCATTTCCCTCTCACTACATTGTAACACCCTTGTATATTTATTCTTTGATAGATGGAGAAGTCTCTCAAAAATTAATCAAAAGCGGAATGTCAAGTCACCTTATTTTTGGATTCTCATCTGATTCTATAATAAGCCTTGGCTTGGACAAGAAATAATCACCCATGGTGCAAGCATTCCAAGCTCTTGCAAGAAAGCAAGGTTATGCTAGATAACCTTTTGATCACACAACCACCTTCTTATTAGCAAGAAAAATAGATGAAAATTACTCCCATCTCTCTAGTTGTCGATGGATCTGTTTCCTTCACTTCCTTCAACCTAGATAATGCAAAAATAATTCTACAACCCCTATTTGTGCCCCGCAATTTAGGTTTCCTGAAAATAATGAAACCCTCCCTTGAGTGCATACAAAAATTGGTAGCCTACCATCACATCACGGGTGTGGCTAATGCAACAAATAACCTTGAGCGAAATCTTATATTTCAGCTCATGCAATTGGTATACAAGTGTGGTGATTTGGGATACAATCATAATGAGTTCATGGTTCGTAAAACCCTACTCTCTTGGGTTACATGTATGAGCTTAAGGATTCATGGATATTTCTTGTTTTTGGTCGTGCCAAGCTACTATAATTATTACTTGGGTAGCAAAAATGTGATTAATCATACCACCACAGTAGCCTCTCTTACACAAATGCTCGTCATAGTGTCTCACGACATGGAGGTTGATTCATTGACTTCCCCCATACAACCAATTGTTATAGCTAACCTCATGGTGCCTATGGATAAATCTAGTTCTGATGTTAATAATACCTTATCTTACATATTTTTGGTTCTAAAGTCATGAGAGATATCAATGTGGTTTTGAATCCTTCTTTGTTGAAATCAATTCGAGGTCACATTGGAGCATTTGATTCTATGGTTGTCGCAATGCTGAATAATACTAGTCTACTTGATTTTATGTATAAATATATGTTGGATATTAAGTATTGGGAGATAAGTATGTACAATACTAGGAAGGTAGGAAGGGTTAGTTGGTTGATGGGGCTTTGGAACAAGATCGAGATTTGGAAGTTAAAATTAGTAACAAGCTTCAACAATATGTGTTTTTTGCTTCCATGGCATTTTCTAAGCACTCAATGAAGAGTATACCTCAAGAAGCTACCTCAGGGCCACTTCCTATTTGGGGAATGACAATGGAATTGGAGCTATGGAAGATTCTTTTAGAAAACCCTAGAGTTTTTTTCTAGACAAGTGAGAGTTCTTGAATTTGTTGCTATTTCATCATGTTAATAATGAATATATATGTTCTTCTTTAGTGATTTTTGATGGGCATTCTTTTTTTTTTTTAATAATAAATGAAAAATCTCTCTCATTTACTTAATTTGCATTTTGGACTCACATAATTTAGGTCAGTTGAATTCAATTGTATTTGCATGAATTGGAACAAAGAACTGATAGAATTTTAGAAGGCCATTTTAACCTACAGTTGGATCATTAACTATTGGAGGAGGGAATATTTGTGTGGAAGAGAAGAAGGTTAGATAATTTAATGTATTGTGTCATTGATGTTGCTTTTATGGCAATGTTTGGAATTTTTAGAGAGATTAAGACAAAGCCTCAAACATTAGTTGGAGAAAGTAGGATGGATACTCACAAATGTATTTGTGTATTTGTTGTTTTCAATATTTTTATTTATGCAGTTTTGTTCTTCATTATGATGAGTAAGGCTTGATAACCAACCATGCTTGTGTAATAAAAATCCCCATCTTAATTATGTTGGAGATAATATTATTATCAAGAACTTTTGTCAGTGTATATGTATAAGTAGTTTGAGGTTTTAATTGCATTGGATAGAGTAAGATTTTTACATGACCATGTGTTGTTGACAATTATGTGTATGAAAAGGTCAAGTTTTTTTACTTCTTTGCCCTAGTTTTAACAAATTTATTATTTCATGTGGCCACCATGTGTGTGCATATGTATACATGGTTAAAGTAGGATCGATATTCTATATGTGTGTATATGAATTCATGGTCTTAATGAGTTGCATAGTTGAGTATGGTGGTGCATTCTTGTATCTTTGAAGTCATGTTATTCCTTTCATGTTTATAGATGGGATATTGGATGAATACTATTTAACTTTTGCTGGAATTTAATGGTTATTTACATTTTTTGTCACCAGGAGGACACCAGTGTGTAATCAATATGAGGGAAACTGCAACTAGATCTTACATGAAGGCTTTTATGAACTAACAAGAGGCCAGATCAGAAAAAAATACTAACAACAATAGAGGTTTCCATAGTTATATTGACACTTGGGGAAATATAAACATATATTGCATGGTTTTTTATAATTGCAAATCGTTTTACAGGTCCCATAATGTGGCCAGTTGTGGGAAGCCTTCCAGGACTATTACAAAACATGGAAATAATGCATGATTGGATGTAGAAAAACTTTGAAAGGTAGGAGGAACATGCTAGACATGTGTCTATGTCATCCTCATCCTTGAAAGAAAACAAGGGCACGCAATGGTAACATGCAATACAAAAATTTAGAGCATATTCTTCGTACACATTTTGACAACTATCCTAAGGGGCCATAATGGCAGGAAACATTTCATGACCAACTAGGGGCTGGGATCTTCAATAGTGATGGTGAAAGATGATTGGTTCAGAGGAAGATTGTAATGTTGGAGTTCACCATAGGACTCTAGGAAATTTCATGGCTTGTTGGGTTACATGGTCGATCAAGGGATGGCTATGGCCTATATTGGTATGGGTTGAATGACTACCATGTGGGCATCACTCAATGGAACTCTAATATATCACCTACGTTCATGGCATACTAAAAAATACCCTTAAACTAACTACATATTGGAAAATACCTCTAAAAATGACATTATTTAACCCCCTACCAATACGAACCCAATACAACTTCCCAATTTAAAAAAATCCCTACTTCCACTAGATATTGTACGTATCCATTTTTTATTAACATTTTTTATACCAGTTTATATTTTTTCATTAACTTTGAGCTCCATTTTTTATACCTTCCAATATAAAAATCCTTTGCGACCCCATATTATATGCTCAATATATTATGTCATTTTTTTCCTCAATATATATCCCCCAATATGAATGCATGTGGTATGGTATTTCTCACTAAGTGAATCCCTCGTGAGAACTACGCAAAGCTATTGATTTTCATGATCTTTTACCTAGGCATAACTTTGATGATTTGTGGCCTAGCATTTGGCAAGGATCCAAAGACATTGTCTCGATGTCTTTCTCTTAATCCCTTTGCCACTGTATTTGAAAATACCGCTAAGGCTACTCTATAACATTTTCAAATTTACTCAAGTGATATGGAGGCTTAATCAAATTTTGGGTTGGGGCATGGACATTTAACTTTGTCAAAGATACTTGGAAAATACTTGTCTTATATTATTAGATTGAGGAAAGTGGAATTGTCTATTCAATCCTAAGGATTGAAAGGAGGAGAACAAGTTAAAATTTGTCAACTATAATAACCACATGATGATTTTATATCAAGTTTTATGAGGAAGAAGGATGGGGATGATAAGGGCTACATGGATACGTTCCTACTAAATGTAGCTCTAAATTCGATTCTTGATGGTAGGGATACTTCATCTATGGCCATGAGTTAGTTTTTTTTGTTGATAATTCATAAGCCCTATGTTGAAGACAAAGTCAATCGGAAAATTTCTCATGTTTTAACCAAGAGTAAGGGCAGGGACACTTCAAAATGGATTGAAGAACCCTTTGTGTTTAAAGAGGTTGATGAATTGGTTTACCTAGAGGCTACACTAAATGAGACTTTGAGGCTCTATCCTTCTATTCCATAGGACTCTAAATACATTCTTAAGGATGACATATTACATGATGGTACATTTTTCCCTCAGGGAACTACTATAACATTTTTAGTCTATTCAGTGGGGAGGTTGGAATTCATATGGGGACCTCATTACTTAGAGTTCAAGCCTGATGGGTGGATATAGAATGGCTAGTTTAAACCTCCTTATGACTCTTATAAGTTTGTTGCATTCAATGGAGGACCTCAGATATGCTTAGGTATGGACTTTCCCTATGTGCAAATGAAATCTATCATTGTTGGAATTCTATTTCATCATCAAATTTCATTGGTTCTGGGTTATCTAGTAGAGAAAAAAATCTTACTCACTTTGTTTATGAAGCATGGCCTGAAAGTGTTTATTCAACTGAGGAATCTTTCTTCTTTCAACAAGATATTAGTGAGTTATCAACTTCCCATTTATAGTACAATAGCTTCAAATATCATTCTTATTACTATCCTGAATCTTTCTGTGTAGCTTGGGCCAATTCACTTATGAAGTTGTCATATTTTGGTTTTTGGGTTATACCATTCTAAATCTATAGTCTCAACAAGTAGGTCAAAAATAATATTGTGAGATTAATGTCGATTTCCATGTGTTTCTTCTTATTAATTTTTTCAACATTATTGCATTACTAAAATATTTTTTTGGGAATTCATTCAGATATTCATATTTGCACTATTGATTCTAGGATGAATGTTAGTCCTATTGACAATCTGAGGATAATAGATCATTTAATTATTTTGTTTCTTCCATATTTATTTCGTTGACATGATATAGGATCCTTTTTATTGATTGGATCTATGATTATTTGTAGGATGTTGGAAAGTTAATTGTATTAAACACTCTAATTGGTCACCCTGTGCTAGTATACATATAATTGTGTTTCTTTAATTTGTCTTGATTTTAGAATAATTATGGTGATGATTTAAAGGTATTGAAATGCCCCCCCTCACCACTCAATGGAGCTTTCTAGCCTTGCCTCATATGACCTACTCATTTGTCATGTTTGTGCAGTTTATAGGAGAAAATGGAGAAAATTGTGCACTAGACCAATTTTAAACTGATTTGGAATGAGACAATTCAGCTAACAACAGGGAAATAATTCTCCAAATTTAAACAAGACTCAAGAAGTTTCTTCTAGTAAGAACATTACCTTCATTAATGTGATCTAATATTATCGTTTTTATTCATAGCTATTGGTCCATGTTCGTAATATAACACTTTTCATTAGTTGTGTTGAGCTTTACCTATGAAAACATGTTACATATCATACTGATGATGATAAATATTGACTCCTTTTTATCGAGAAGTCACACTAATCTATTCCATTTTGTTTGCCTGATCTTGTTATCATATCATACACACTCTATAGTATTGATCATTCATGTGTATACTTCTAAGGTATCATGTTTATCCAACTACAAGGGTGACAAAACCCAATATCTTGTAGAAGGAGCCAAGCTTCAATAGTTATACATACACTATAACAATAACTATGATAACACTAAGCCTTATTCAAGTATTCATGTTAGATGATCAAAAATACATAAACTATAGTTTAATTATTTAGAATCTAATATTCAATTATATAGAATATTTAATTAGATATTGGATACATTTAAGAATAGCTAATTGTTGTAAAATATATGACATCTAGAAAGGTGTCGTTTCTTAGGAACTAATTTAGGAAAATAGTTAGGAGCATTGTTATGAGAGAATTAAATCTAAATGGACACTTTTAACTGAAATAAGTGATCCATAACAAAAACAGTTTATGACATTATCTTATTTAAAGGTAGCTTCTCTTCTTGCGAGAGTGTTGAGTGATTGTGTGTAAACTCTTGCAGGTTTTATGTAATTTTATTTTCCTTATTAATAAAATTTGTGTGTCTTAGGACACTTCTACTATTATTGTGGTATCAGAGCTTCAATGATGTAGATGGTATGAAGAGGAGATTCCAGCTCTACGGGCTCTTAGAGAGGTCCATAAAATTGTTCAGTGATTGAATGGTATGAAAAAATCCCAATTTTATTAAGGAAAATAAATATTATTGTTTGAATCAGTTAAAGTTTCATTTTTTATTAATATTATCAAAATTATTAATAAAAAGGGGTGCTTTTTGACTCTTTATTAAAAGATTGTTTTAATCCCCCATTTTTGGCATTATTATCTCTCAAAACTCTCTTCATCATGAGGATCTCCAAAAACATTTACATCAATCTCCCAAACAATAGCACTACGCTTTTCCTTGGTTTCAATAGAAAGACTCTAAATCAGGGGTATCTACTTTAATTTCATTAGTGAACAACATTCATGGTAATTAGAAGCATAATTTTTAAAAGGAGATACACGCAACGCAGTGCGTCCTTTTTTGGATGAAGGACTGTAATTAAATACCGGAGCGACAAAAGGAAAATATGTGGGGATTTTTAGAAGGTTTTTCTATCTCTTAGCAATGAGATAGGACCATGTGATGGAAACCCTCATCAAAGGTTGAATGAAGACTGTGTCCATGCAATATGTGTTTTGGTGACTGAATATGACACTTTTTCTTTATTGTAATGGAAATTTCACTCGTTCCATATCCCATTTTCTCGAAGCATTGCAAGGAGGATGGGATCGAGAGTTTGACATGCAAGGGTAAACTCTTATGGATTTATACATAGAGATTCCATATGTTATTTATTTCCCTTGTCGACATCAATTGTTTGTTGTTTGCAATAAAAAAATTAAAGAGAGTATAATGCAGCAAATATTCACTTTGTCCTCCTCAACCTGACATCTAATAGAAATCTGAATTGTATATTTTGTTGACTATTACAAGAGAAGATTACATAATTGACTGCAATTTACATTATAAATCTGCGTTGAAGAGAAGATATGTAAAGTTCAGGTAAAGTTGGAGAGAGAATATATGTTTTTTATTTTTTGAGATTTGTATTCTTTTGGAGACATAAGGAGTGTTGGTAATTTTTTATTTTGCAATTTTAATGGAGATATAAGTATAACTTTTAAATATTTTGTTGGAGTGATAAGTTGAACTTTGAGTAATTTTTTCTAATATTTGGAGTAATAAGGTGTAAATTTGGAGTAATAAGGTGTAGTTATATTTTTTATTTTTGAAGTGATAAAATTGTAACTCAAGGTAATGTCTTTACTTCAAGGGCGGTTACTTAAAAGTTAACTAGTTAGAGTCAAAGAAGTCAAATTGAAAGAGCATTGTAAAAAGTCAAATTTTGAAAGTTTCATTGTAAAATTTCAGAGAAATTGACTAGAGCCAATTGCAAAGCTCAGTCACTTTTCTCCTCTAACGACTATACAAGGGTCAAGGCTGTTAAGCGGATAAATCATTCTTACGGACAAGGCCGATCTCCCTAGTATCAATTGATATCTAGCAACAAGCAGGACAAGAAAATCTACTTTTCTCTAAACATATTTTGATTCATTAATACAAACTAAGAGGTGTTCTAGACTCTACCTCAAGTCCAATGCTAGTTTGTGGCAGCCTTGCTCCAACAACTTCAAAGAGCATCCTTTTAATAACCTACAAACACAAACATGCACACATCAAAGAACACTTGCATAGCTAATATAATAAATCATGTTCATCATAGTGATCAAGGAGACTATGAAATAAACCATTAAACACAACTTACTGAGAAAAATAAACTTGATTGTATTAACTTTGAGAAAGAAGAACTTTACAACCTTGGTGCCTTGATGTTGTACAAGCTCTTCCTAGGGTCCAGGTAGGAATCTCCTCTACTTTGACAAGCCTCACTCTTTCCCAAATGAGATCAAAAGGTATGTGATATTTCCTCTCAAAAGCTCAATTAGGAAGACTAAGTTCTAGCAGCATATACCCTAAAAAATATTCAGCTTTCAGCCTCCCAAGTAACCATCCCAAGGCTTCATTTTATAGTGCAAGGGAAGGAGGTTACAGGTCCACCATTGAAGGGATAGAGTCCTCCTTCAAGGGGATAAGCTCCCACATCAAGGGGTTAGCTCCTTAAGGAATGGGATGCATGCACCCTCAAGGAGCGAACTTGCCAGCACAAGATTCCTTCTAGAAGCTTCCAGAATTGACTCAAAGTGAGTTTTCAAGAATAAACTCATGCCTTTTCACTTTTACAGGGGTTCGCACCCATATATGCAAATACAGAGTGGTCATGTACACAGGGGACATGACCAGTGAGTGCAGTACCATAGGTAAGGCTAAGAGAAAGTGCAAAACTAGAGTTTTAGAGATTTTTAAGGACTTTCTCTCATTTTCAAAGCTTGATATGCAGAGCTGAGGTTTAACAATTGCAAAGGAGGTATGTATGAGTGGTGATAGACTCATATTGATTACAAAAAGTCATGGTGACAATTGTTCGTGTAACAGATTGCCCCCTAAAGTGCAAGGTCTGTAATAGATGAGGATTGTTTTATCATCTATGAAGAGTGAAGTGCTTTATCATTTCAAGGATCTTCCTATGGATACCTTAGTCGGAACCTGTAAAAACATTCAATGCAATATATATATATATATATATGATCATATCATCGCTGAGGTAGGCATTCCCATACTCAGATCAAAAATGACTACAAACTATCTAAACAGCTCTGATACAGGTATGATTTTGTAATACATTACAAGTATATACATATGTAGACATAGTATGGGCGCAGCCATCTGTTTATGAATAGTACATTGTATAATGAATAACAAAATTCCTTGCAGCCTAGATGGTAGAAACTAGATCCAGGGTCTTCATTTCTGCTTCCCGAACTAGTACGATTCTATCCATGTGAATGAATGTGTCGAAGTCGAACATGGTAGAAACCACTTGATTACCGGTCAATGATGTAAACCATTAACAAGTGTGAGAGGAACCACCAGTAATGTCAATGGCCCTCAAAGTACTCAGTACAATCCATGAAATGTGAATGAATGAGTCGATGTCAAACATGTCATAGAATCCTTTGGTCGAAGGTCAATGATGCAACATGTCGTCAAAGGCGTGAAACCTGCCATTGAGGCATGCAGATTCCAAGGTACTGACGATTTCTAGATCATCTTCCTAGATAGTGAGTTGGAGTCGATAGAAAGCGATCCATTGCAGGCAAGCCCACAACACGAAATCATAGATCAAGTTTTGAAGAAAGGTATTTGGCAAGGACTAACTCAGGGATGGTCAAAATGGATGACAAATATTTCGCAAATGAATGGTTTATTTGAAATGAACTCTTGAACACATAACGACACTGTAGATGTTTTGGTTACAATTGACCCAAAGCTAATACCCAAAAACCGGCTGAAGACTTTCAATATGGTTTGATTAAATGTTAGGTAAAGGATTTCCCAACCTAGGTGAATAAAAAGTGTCGTGTTCAAGAGTGGTTGACTAATTTTCAAAAGGAAAAGTATAACAATCAGGTTCATTTTTCTCTCTTTTTCCCCACCATTTCTGGCAAGTACCTCTTTATTTTTGACAAGATTGAGGAGGATAACATTTGCTTGGTTATAAGCTCATCCTTCGGATGAGTCCAACTTAGTTTAAGATTCAAACCCTACGAAGGAGTGGTCTGTTCCTGTTTGTAATTGAACAGGTCCTTTACTGTTAAATTTTAACGAGTCCAGTATAGGAGAAACTCAGCGTTTTTCCATTTTAGGGAGTTAGAAGAAAATCTTAAGAAAACTCCATGGTTGTCCTTTTCGTAAATTTGTGTCTCCAAGCCCGAAAAGTATAAAATAATACTTGAGAGAACCACTTGACCATTATGATCAAGGAGTACTTTTCATAATTAGTGCCTTCAATCTGAAAAAGTAAAAAAGCGATCGAAAACACGTCATTTTATTACCAATATCGAACTCGAAACAAAAAAAGTCCGGCAACCTTTTCATGTTTATACGGTCATAAAAGAGCTGTAAGTGGACCGTCTTTTTAATTCCGTTTTAATGAGTCTAAAAAGAAAAACTCGGCAATATTTTCATATTTTACGAGTCAGAAAAGAGCTTAAAGAGGACTCTTATGTGTTTTTGTTGAAAATGACCAATTCTCCCTGAACACCCAATATTCTGCACAAAAACTGCAAACATTACTCATATCTGTTTAAAAATTAATAAAAATGTACCAAAAGTGACCTTTTCAAAGTGAAAAATAAATAAAATAAAAATTTATTTATTCAAAAAATCTTATAAAAAGGGCTTTTAGAAGTTCATTTTCATTGTTTGGCTTTGGAGTAAAAAGTAAGAGCTTTTGGTAAGAAAAATTCCTGTGAATATTGTGGAAAATCCAACAACTGGAATCGAGAACTGTCCTCTCCAGGTAATCCAAATCATCCCTAACTTGCATTTCATCCGTTTCATTTTCATTTTTAGGGCTTTAAAATTCATTTTTTGAGAAAAATTATGGTTAAAAATCGCGCGCGGTGGTTTCACAAGCGTAGCATGTATACCCTGCGAACCCCGACTTTTTCCTATAAACGAAACAATCGGGGTCCCAGACCTGCCTTAAGGACGAGTGTGAACCTACGCACTGTCCCTAACGTGGCAGGTGCGAACCCCATGAAACGCGTTTTGAAACCCTATAATTTCTCATTTCTGCCCAAATGTTTTCAAATCACAAAATTCTAAACCGCCTATTTTGCAATGTAGATAGACAATATGCTTATTTGGCTAGAAAGAGAACACGAAGATGTGGATCAAGCCGCATTACTCCATCCACCTTCATTAGAGGCTTTAGAGCATGCAGACTACTGAAATTTTGGGCCATACCTAGCATGAGGGCACAGTTAGACTTTCTACAATGGCTGGTAGACAGGTGGAGCACGCAAGACCAGTGTTTCATCATTGGAGGACACTAGCTCGAAATTGAACTAGAGGACATTTATTTTCTGACTGGTTTTCCGAAGAGAGGCGAAGAATTATCTCTATTCAGATCTAGGCCAGGTGGCCAGTCTGTCACTAGTCTCCAACTAGAGTTTTGCAATGTCCGAACTATGGAAAAACAGATAGATGTGAAGACCATCGCCCATCCTGAACTTAAAGTGATCGCATTTACTATCACCAGACTATGCGGAAGCGCAGCATTGCATTTAGCTACCGGTTCCCAGATGCGCATGGCAGTAGAATGCTTCCGAGGCACCATCTTCAACTGGTGTGATGTTGTGTTGGCCAATGTAAAAGGCCAACTGACTAGCGCAAAGAATGGACAACTAAAGAACTTTGGATATGGTCACTTAGTTGTGAGCTTTGCCCTAGAGAGCGTACCTATGCGAGTTCCACAGCAACTTACCGTTGAGGCTGGACTTCCCCAAGATCCTAGGATTATGCGTTGGGTTGCAGTCATGGCCTGCCATCTTGAGGAGGGCACCGAGGTTGTTCAATTCTCACCTAAGTATTTTCGCTGGTTGGGAAACCAACTTTTCGTGATACAATATTTTCCATATGCTGGGATGGATTATCGTGGTGATCCAAACATGGCTCTTCCACTAGGAGAGCAATGGGATGATACAAGTAAAATTGTTTTCAACATTTTTTAAATTATATATTTTTTTGTTTTTTAAATCGTCCAACAACTGATAGTAAAAAGTTTTAAATGCAGATGTGTGTACACGACGACCAGCTGCTCTCCCGCCCTATGAGAGAAGACACCTACCTGCTGCGGCACCGGCCCCATAGGACCAATCAGCAGAGACCTTGGTCGAATTGGAGAGTCATCTAGAGAGCTTAACAGTAGATATTCCAGAGACTAGCATAGATGATATTCCTCTTAGGCTTCAACACTATGTGATTGGGGTCCCAGGACCTTCTAGGAGGTTCCTTTGTAGGGTAACTCGAGCAGTGGTTTCTTATCGTGATCATCATCAAGGATAGGATGATCGCCTTTGTAGACTTCATATGACATTTATATCTTTTTGTGCTATCATTTTTGCCGATCATAAGGTGTTTTTCAACCTATGATCAAAGACGATGTATATCTTGACACGTTTATATGTTATGATATATCGCTATTACTGGTTATCATATATAACATGTTTATGGGATGCTTTTAAATTTACTGTCTTGATTATTGCAAATGTCTATTTATCATTTGAGAAGCAACTGCATCTGCTAATGTGTTTAAATATCTTGGAATATGTTGATATTGAATGTAGTTAAATTCACGTTCCAAGAGACGAACTCTCAAAAATAATCTTAATAATACTGGATTTCTAATGGCATAAACCCTATTCAGCTGTAATACAACGAGTTTAGAATCTAACCTTACAACCAAACTCCGAATCCCAAATGATATGGATTCAGATAATAACTCAATCACTGCACTGTACTCTGCAATGTTATTCGTTGTTCGACCAAGGCTTACCCAATGCATAGATACTGACTCGTCAGAGGGTGAATAGATAACCCAGGCTGCGAAAGAAATATTTCGTGTACTACGACAGGCACCATCAGCAAAGCCAATGTACGTTTGAGAAGACGCCGACATCTGTAATATCAAGAGTAAAACCAAGATAAGCAGGAATAACGACAAAACACTCTCTAAAATAGGCACACTTTCTCATCTAAAACACACCAATCAGAAAGAAATCTATTCTAACCAGAATCTCCACCAAAATTTAAGCATAATATCTTTTCAGGTAAAGCCCATTTCTCGGTTTACCTAAAGAGACACTGTCAAAATCTACTAATTCATAGGCCCCTTTAGCTAGCTTTCACTTAACAACAAAAGGACCATGCCACATGGGTACGAATTTTCCAACCCCTAGCTTATCATTAGCTTGATTGTATAATAGAACTAGGTCCCCTTCCGAAAAATTACGAGGTGTAACATTTCGATCATACTGAGCTTTTAGCCTTTTTGCGTGAGTCTCGATTGCTAAAGTAGCATCACGTTGATTCTCATCTAATTGAGCTAAGTACAACAAACATTTTTCCTCTTCGGAAGTGGCTGGAAGTAATTCTATGGCTATTTGCAATGACGGAATTTCGCATTCAATGGGTAACACAGCTTCCAACCCGTATACGAGTTGAAAAGGAGTGAACCCTGTTGATGTTTTGACTGAGGTTCGGTATGCCCAAAGCGCTGAAAATAACATGTTATGCCAATTCGACCGATGAATACCAATGATTCGTTGGATCATGGTGACTAGAACTTTGTTGATTGCCTCAACCAGACCATTAACCTATGGGTAATATGGAGTAGAGCTATCGTGACGTAGGCCAAGTTGATCTGCTAGCTCTGTCATCATGATGTTTCAGAAATGGCTCCCATGAACAGTGATAATCGCTTGAGGAACACCGAACCTAGCAATTATATGATTGAAAATGAAAATAGCAGCAGTTTTGCCATCTGCGAAAAATGTAGGCATCACCTCGGCCCACTTGGTAAAATAATCTACCGCAAGGATGATATACGCATGCCCCCCGGCTAAGTGAGGGTTACATGTAATAAAATCGATACCCCATTTTGCGAAAGGACCAACGGCAATGATAGGGTGGAGAGGAGCAGGTGGAGCATGCATCTTTCGATCAAAAATTTGGCAATTGTGGCATTTCTGGACTGCATTGATACAATATTTAAATAAGGATGGCCAGAAATAACCAGCGCGCAATATCTTTTGGGCTATGGCATACCCAGACATATGACCGCCACACTCTCCTAAGTGGCAGTCGTTCAGGACCTTTTTAGCTTCCTCATGAGTTAAACAACGATGAAAAACATAATCCACCCTACGACGATAGAGTGTATCTCCAATAATTTTGTATGGTTGGGATTGGAAACGGATTTTCTTTCGTTGAGATTGTGAAATGTCAGGCTAAAAAGATGGAGTTGCCAACTTGTTAAGCAGATAAATCGTTCTTGCAGACAAGACTGATCTCCCTAGTATCAATTGATATCTAGCAACAAGCAGAACAAGCAAATCTACCTTTCTCTAAACATATTTCGATTCATTAATACAAATTAAGAGGTGTTCTAGACTCTACCTCAAGTTCAACGCTAGATTGTAGCAGCCTTGATCCAACAGCTTCAAAGAGTGTCCTTTTAATAACTTGCAAACACAAACAAGCACACATCAAAGAAGACCTGCTTAGCTAATATAATAAATCATGTTCATCATAGTGATCAAGGAGACTATGAAATAAACCATTAAACACAGCTTATTGAGAAAAATAAACTTGATTGTATTAACTTTGAGAAAGAAGAACTTTACAATCTTGGTGCCTTGATGCTGTCCAAGCTCTTCCCAGGGTCCAGGTAGGAATCTCCTCTACGTTGGCAATCCTCACTCTTTCCAAAATGAGATTGAAAGGTATGTGATCTTTCCTCTCAAAAGCTCAATTAGGAAGACTAAGTTCCAGTAGCATATACCCTCAAAAATATTTAGCTTTCAACCTCTCAAGTAACCAGCCCAAGGCTTCATTTTATATTGCAAGAGAAGGAGGTTACATGTCCACCATTGAAGGGATAGAGTCCTCCTTCAAGGGGATAAGCTCCTCACATCAAGGGGTTAGCTCCTTGAGGAATGGGATGCATGCACCCTCAAGGAGCGAACTTGCCAGTGCAAGATTCCTTCTAGAATCTTCCAGAATTGACTCAAAGTGAGTTTTCAAGAATAAACTCGTGCATTTTCACATTTACAGGGGTTCGCACCCATATATGTAGATACAGAGCAGTCAAGTGCGCAGGGGACATGACCAGCGAGTGTGGCACCGCAGGTAAGGCTAAGAGAAAGTGCGAAACCAGAGTTTTAGAGATTTTTAAGGACTTTCTCTCATTTTCAAAGCTTGATATGCAGAGCTGAGGTTTAAGACTTGCAAAGGAGGTATGTATGACTGGTGATAGACTCATATTGATTACAGAAAGTCATGGTGACAATTTTTCGTGTAACAAAGGCCATGCCCCGATAGATATTTTTTTGTGTGGTGTTGGATGTGTTTTGTCCAAGATGGTAAATTTATTTTATGAATTTGACAAACTTGAAGGATCAAATAATTAAAAGACATGGAAAATGTACATATAAATCACTTTGATTTACATTGAACTTTTACGAGATGTATGTGATGGTGATGTTAAAGCAAATAAACCTACATATGCAACCTTACTAGCTAAATGGAAACTCAAAAATCCCAAAGAATTAGCATTAATCAAATCTTCAGTTCATGGTGAAATGTATGTTCACATTGAAAATTCTTCTGATGGATGGTCTGCCTAGAGAACATTTAAATATTTATTTGATACACAACCTGAATATAAGAATTTTGATCTTAAATTTAAGTTGCTTGAACAAAAAACGATAGAAGTGGGAGATGTACTTGAATATATTTCCAGACTTAAGAACATTAAGCAAGAAATAAAAAAGGTTGGATATCAACGAGTGGATGAGACTTTCATGACTACTATTTTGATTGTTGGTGTTCCTTCTTCATATACACATTTGTTGGAAACTTTACAAGTAACTTGAAAGCTAGAGAAGTTAAAATTGATTAATTAAGTGAAATTCTAGCTCAACATGACAAAAATTTTGGAAAGAAGAAACAGGTTGGAGAAGATGTCATCTTTACAGAAGCTAGCACTAGTAAATCTACAACTGATAGTTCTGGAGGTAGAGGAAGAGGGCACAAGAATCAAAATGAAGGATCATATAGATGACAAGGTAGTGTTAGAAGTCAAGGCAGAGGGAACAAATTCAGTAGAGGAAACAATTTAGGTATAGGAAATATTCAAGGCAGAGGCAACAATAAAGAAAGAGGACAAAGTCAAGGCAGAGGACAAAATCAAGGCAACAGAAAAAGTAGAGGCAGAGGACAAAGTCAAGGAAGAGGGAAATATTTAAATCAAGTTTTTTGTAGAATATGTAACAGAGTTGGTCATTATGCTGAAGATTGTTGAACTTCCATTAAAAAAATTTCAAAGTTTCAAGAACACATGGCACAAGTTTCTAATGATCAAAAAGATTATGGCTCAGAATATGTCTTCACGACACTTCAATATTCAGAATAAATAACATTAAAGGTCTCCACAAATTTTAAAAGTGATTATGAAGATGCTTAGATTTTAGATATAGGGACAACACAATATATGACTTTTCGAGGTGACTTCCTTTGTACCTTTCAATAATTCCATCCCAATTCAATATTTCTTGTCGATGATACAAGACACAATCCCTGTGGAAAAGGTGTAGTAAAGTTTTATCTTCCTGGCATTGGAGAAAACTAATTTCAAATGTTTGGTATGTACCAACTTTCAAAAAGAATATTCTTTAATTAGTCACAATTCAAAAAGCAAGACATCAGGTTGTTATGGAGGATGGTTAGTAAAAATCAACTCCATCAAACAAAATATGAAGACAGTCATGACCAAATATAAAGATGGAAAACTTCTAAGGATGAAAGGAACAATCATTCCACAAAATTTTGATTTTGCAAGAACAACAAGTACTCATGTTTCACCAATAAGGTTGTGGAATGTTAGATATGGGCATTTAAACTTTGAAAGTACCTCTTAGCTTCAAAAGTGGGGAATGGCTAAAGGAATTCAAAATTTTAAGAAATAAAATACAAAGTGTGAAGTTTTCATTTACGATAAACAAATTCGATATACGTTTCCAACAAGTTCATGGCATGAAAACATGTGTTTGAAATTGGTTCACAGTGACATTTGTGTACCCCTAAAAACTTCTCTAGGAGGTTTTAGATACTTTTTACTCTTCATTGATGATTTTAGTAGAATGACTTCAGTTTATTTTTTGAAACAAAAGCCAAAATCATTCGAAAAGTTTAATACCTTTCTCCAACTTGCTGACAATGAAGTCAAAGAAAAAATTGGCACTCTTAGGACCAACAATGGAGGCGAATTCACTTCCAAAAAATTCCAAACTTATTGTAGGGACAATGTTATTAAAAGACACCTTACAAATGTCTACACTCCATAGAAAAATGGAGTAGCAGAGAGAATGACTCAAACCTTGTTAGGGATGCAAGATCCATGCTAAATATCAAAAATTTAAGTGCTTTATATTGGACATAAGTAATACATACAACAGTCTACTTAAGGAACATGTCTCCTACTGCTTATTTGGATGGAATTACACCATATGAAGCATGTTTTGGTTTCAAGCCTCAAGTCAAACATCATCGAGTTTTTAGTTTAGTGTGATATGCCTTAGTTACAAAAGAAAAGTGAACTAAGCTTGATACATGAAGTTTGAAGTGTATATTGATTGGGTATTCCGATGAAAAGAAGGGATAATGTGTTATGTCCAATGGAAATTTTATTGTTAGTAGGGATTTTATATTTGATGAAACAAAAAGAAAGAGTGCCACAGAGATAGAAAGTCTTCTACAAAAATTGGAAACTAAGGAAGATAAAAAGAAAAAAAACATGCAAAATCAACCAAATACACAACATTGGTATGAAATTAAATTTCCTTCACCATAAAATGGTTCATCTGGCTCATCTACTTCATCTACACCATCTAGATCTTCTGGCAACTCATTTGAATCTCCTAGAAATAGCTCATACGATAGTGACTCTCCACCCACTGAATTTTTAGATGATCAAAGAACATCTATTTATATCAATCCACTTTATAATGATGGTGATTATTCAGATCCATAAACAAGTTGACATCAATTTCCTAAATGGGTCACTCAATGTTTGAAGGATGTCAGGCCAAATGGACAAAAAAAAACAGGGACATGAAGTTCACAATGAAATGAAGAAATTTTTTCCTTAATAACAAATTATTTTACTGAGCCCTCCACATACAAAGAGGTAACAAAACATATAGAATTAAACAAGGAAATGGTTGAAGAATATAATGCAGTGATGGAAAACAACACTTGGAAACTTGTGACTATCCCAACAATGTGAAACCCATGGGATGCAAATGGGTTTATAGAATTAAGTATGAGCCAAATGGAGACGTTGAAAAATAAAAGTCAAGGCTTGTTGCTAAAGGTTTTTCATAGCAAGAAGGAATCAACTATGACGATTTTTTTACACCTACAACAAAATCGAACAATATCAGATTATCACTGGCATTAGTAGCTCAAAAAGGATGGGAATTCCATCATATGGATGTCAAAAGTGCCTTTGACAATGGAGACTTGTAGGAAGAATTATATATGTCTCAACCTCTAGGTTTTGTGATTGAAGGGTAGGAACACAAAGTACACAAACTGATCAAAGTTTTATATGGATTGAAATAAGCTCCATGAGCTTGATATGAAAAATTTGATGAGTACCTTTGAAAGGTTAGCTTTAATTGAAGTGAATTTGATGACACTTTATATGTACACCAATAGGGTAAAAATATGGTGATTATTGTTATGTATGTGGATGACTTGATCATTACTCAAAACAATAATGATCATATTTTGTATGTAAAGAAGGAGTTGTAGGCCGGTTTTAAGATGATTTATTTTTTATTACTTCACTACTATATTGGATTTGAAGTATTCTAACATCTAAACAATATTTTCATTTGTCAAAGCAAGTATGCATCTAAATTTCTTCAAATATTTGGAATGCAATATTTCAAGCTCGTTATCAACCCAATGGAAAAAAACTTAGAAATTTCCAAATTTGAAGGAGGGAATTGGTGAACAGTAACACTTATAGACAGTTTATTGACAATTTGATCTCTTTGACAACCACTCATCCACATCTATCTTACGTAGTCAGTGTTATGTCCTTATTTATACATGAACCAAGGGACAACCACTGGAATGCAACAAAAATGGTCCTTAGATATATCCAAGGGATGAAAATTTTGGTCTTCTTTACAAAAAGACTAAGAAATTTGTACTTGGTTGATATTCAGATGAAAATTTTGCTAGAACTATTGATGATCAAACATCAAGATCAAGTTATTTTATGAAGATGGGGTTAGACGCAGTTGCTTGGAGTTGTAAGAAGGAAACTATAGTGGCCACTTCTTTGGCAGAAGTAGAATATATATCAGAATGGGAAGAAACATGTGAAATTGTTTGGTTGTGCAGTGTTTGGCAAGATTTAGGCATTCCTCAAGTAGAAGCCACGTCCTTATTCATCGACATTTAGTCATCCATAAACCTTGAAAAAAATCTAATTTTCCATTACAGAACAAAGCATGTGGACACAAAGTACCATTACATCAGGAAACTCATCGCGAAAGGCATCATCAAACCAGTATATTTTCCTTTAGAAGATCAACTCTCATATATTTTCACAAAACCACTTGGTAGGATCAAATTTACTAATTTCAGGGATGAACATGGTATCTGTTGTAATGTAACTTTGGATCAAAGGGGAGAATGTTAGATGATCCAAAATACATAAACTATAGTTTAGTTATTTAGAATCTAATACTCAATTATATGTTAGGAAACTAGCTCACAAAAAGATAGAAAAGAAAGATCAACGCCTTTAGAATTCATCCTCTTTGAGGGGGCAACCTCCTTTACATTACACAAAGGAACAATTATTGGATGATACAAATGACCAAACGTCCCTTCTATATATAGGGGTCGAAGGTGTCGCAATATAATCAAGCCAACATAACAATAATTACATAAGGGCACAAAAATAACAATAGTGGGTTTCTATGGGGCATACTAATAGCAATATAGGGACAATAGGGGCACAATAATAACAATAAGGGATACAATGACAATGGTAATGGGAGAATCACTAGCATTATAGGGGCCTAACATGCCCCTCTCCTTCCAAAAAGTGTTATCCTCAATGCTTGAGTAGTTCTGGATGCTTCTCCTCCCATGTGGAATCTTCAGTGGATAAGTTCTTCCACTTGAGGAGATACTCCGAAATTGATTGATTTCGTAGCTATCAAGTTCTTGCTTCTATGACTCCTTTCGATTCCAATATGATTTTTCCTTCCGTGTCAATTTCTAGCAATAATGTTTAAACTGGGACTTGTAACCTATAACCTTCTTTAAACATGAAACATAGAAAATTGGGTGCACTCAGGAAGCTACAAGAAGCTCCAATCTATATGTCATAGTACCAATCTTTTGCAACACCTTGTACGGATCATAATACTTCGGTGATAATTTATTATCCTTCTTAACTTTCCTAAGGGACATTTGTTTATATGGTTGTAGCCGTAGGAATAACCAGTCAACTACATCAAAAATTCTTTTGCTGTGATGTTGATCTGCCTATTGTTTCATTATATTCTACGCCAACGTGAGGTTATCCTTTAAGAGTTGGAGAACTTGTTGTTGATGCTCGATGTGATGTTCCACTACTTGAACCTTAGAATTTTCTCTTAAATATGATGTGATGGATGGTGGATGATATCCATAAAGTTCCGTAAATTGTGTCATTTTTGCTGCAGTATAGAAGGAAGTGTTATACCACCATTCAGCCAGAGGCAACCAATTGACCCATTGTGTTTGTTTATCAGATACAAAGCAATGAAGATATCCTTCCAAACGTTTGTTTACTATCTCAGTTTGCCCATCAGATTGAGGATGATAAGATGAGCTATGAGCTAACTGAGTACCAAGACAAGAAAATAATTATGTCCAAAAATTTCCAGTGAAAATGGGATCTCTGTCACTTACAATAATCTTTGGGTTTCCATGTAGCTTTTGAATTGTTTCCATAAATGCAGTAGAAACTGTACTGGCTTTAAATGGATGTGATAATGCACAAAAGTGTGCATACTTGGTAAGTCTGTCAACTACCACCATGATGACACTCTTTCCCTCAGACTTGGATAAACCTATGATAAAATACATTGAAACCTCCTCCCAACGTTGGCTTGGAATGGATAAAGGTTGTAATAGACCCGATGTCTTAACTGTTTAAACTTTATTTTGCTGGAAAACCAAACATTTCGCCACAAACTTTTGAATATCTGATTTAAGGCCATCCCAAAAAAATTCCTTCTTAACCTTGTGGTAAGTTTTTAAAAATCCTGAGTGCCTTCCTAAGGGAGAAGTGTGTAATTCCATAAGAATCTTTGGTTTGCGATGGGAATTCTTACATAGGTATAAGCGATCTTTGTACCATAACGAATCATTTTTCCAACTAAATGTATCAGATGTACTGGGATCTTGTTGCAGCTTTCGAATGAGTGCCCACACTTCTTTGTCATTCTTCCATTCATCCCTTGCTTCATTTATCCAATTTGGTTGGATAATAGAAATGGCATACAACAATGCTTCCACATCCTCATCCTTTCTTGAGAGTGCATCTGCCACAACATTTTGCTTCCCTTTTTTGTATATGATTTCAAAGCCATAACCCAGCATCTTTGTGACCCATTTTGGTTTCTTTTTAGAGGATAATATTTGTTCTAAAAAGTATTTAAGGCTATCATGATCTGTTTTTACCTTGAAGTGTCTTCCCATTAGGTAGGGTCACCATTTCTTAAGTGCATGGAGTATTGCCAACATTTCCTTCTCATAAATAGCTTTGTGTAAAAACTTTCCCTTGATTGGACGACTTTCAAAAGCAATGGGTCTTTCCTCTTGCATTAAAACAGCACCAATTCCATTTCTTAAAGCATCACATTCCACAATAAAGGTTTTTGTGAAGTCCGGTGTAGCTAAGACCGGTGCTTGGCACATTGCCTCTTTAAGATGTTCAAAGGCCTTTGTTGCTTCCGGAGTCCATGAAAATGCATCTTTCTTCAATTATGTTGTTAGAGGTGCTGCTATTCTCCCATAATTCTTAGCAAACTTGTGATACTACCTCGTCAACCCGAGAAATCCTCACAGATGCTTTATGGATGTGGGGATTTTCCATTCCTTAATGGCTTTAATTTTGCTAGGGTATACCTTAACACCTTCGTGAGATACAATATGAGGCAGATAATCCACCTCTTGTACTCTAAAGAAACATTTGGATATTTTTGAATATAATTGTTTCTCCTCCAATAGTTTGAGCACCCTCTCAACATGTTCAACATGATCCTTCCAAGACTAGTTGTAGATTAGTATACATCAAAAAATACTAACACAAATTTTCTAAGCAACGGTTTGAAAATGGAATTCATCAAACCTTGAAATGTAGAAGGTGCATTGGTAAGGCCAAAAGGCATGACCAAAAATTCATAATGACCCTCATGAGTTATAAATGTTATTTTCAGAATTTCTTCATTCTTCATTCTGATTTGATGATATCCTAAACGAATATCCAATTTGGTGAAGTAAATATATCTATGTAATTCATCCAATAACTCATCAATGACAGGAATGGAAAATTTATCTTTAATAGTGAGCTTGTTGAGTTCCCTATAATCCGGACACATGCGACATGATCCATCCTTCTTGTGCACCAACACTACTGGAGCAGAGAAAGAACTTTGACTAGGTTCAATTATACCAACCTCTAGAATTTCTGCAACCATACGTTCAATTTCACTCTTTTGGGTATAGGCATATTTATACAGCCTGATGTTTGGAGGAACACTTCCTGGAATCAAATGAATAGCATGATCATGATCATGAATAGGTGGGAGACCTTTGGGAGTCTCCAATACCTTGGAATTATTGTCCAAGACTTTTTGGAGATCTCGAGAAATAGATGATTTCGATGTGGGAACCTCTAGTGAACATAATTGTGCAATTACACCTCGTTGTTACTTCTTTAGAAGCTTTTTCATACTATTATAGCTTATTATCTTTCCTGGTTTCCCCGCAACACCCCTTAATTCAACTTCCTTTCCTTCCACACAAAATTTCATGAAAATTTCTTGAAAATTAAAAGTTATTGTACCCAAGGATTGTAGCCATTGGACTCCTAGTACAACATCAGCACCTCCCATTAGAATGGAAAGCATTGGGCTATTCAATACATATTCTCCCCTTGATAGCTTAATATATTATGGCACTTTCCAACACAATTTATGTTTCCTTCACTTGCAACCATCACTTGAAACTCTCATGTTGGATATAGGAAGCAATTCAATTCCTTTGCTATCTTACAATGAATAAAATTATGGGTACTTCCCAAATCAATCAACACTATTACCTTTTTCTTCTTGATATGTCCTTTTATCTTGATAGTTTGAGGAGTGGTAATTCTAGCCAATGCATTACAAGATATGGTCGAATTAATTTCTTCTTTATCTAGGTTTTGTTCTTGGGGTATATCCTCTTCCTTTGACATTTCTTGTTCCTTTTCGTCCTCCTCTTCACAATCTATGTAGAATAATTTCTTCTCAACACACTTATGACCTTTAGTGTATTTGCTATCACAACTGTAACAAAGCCCTTTTGCTCTTTTTTCTTACAATTGTTGTGGTGTCAACCTTGTAAGTTGTGGAAGGCTAGGGAAACAACACTTCCATAATTATAGTTGTGAGTGGTAGGCTTCCCGGTTGCCATAATTTTGCTTTCCATTTTTGTTGCTAACCTGAATGCCTTCTCCAATGAATCAAGCTCCCAAAGGCGAACCTCATGTTGGATATTATCCTTTAAAGCTCCTATGAACACATCAATCCTATGCTCCTATGGAATATATTTTACCCTTGTGTTCAATTTTTGGAAATCCTCAATGTGCTCCAGCATTGAACCCTTTTGTTTGAGATTTATCATTTGGCTAAAAAAGGTGTTACTTTTTCTTTCCTCATAATGTGCTATCATTTCTTCCATAAAAATTGCCCAGGTGACAATTTGTTTATGAGAGCAAACCCATTGATACCATACAAACTAATTTGGTTCCAAATATAAAGTTACAATACGTACCTTTTGTGTGTTTTTCACATTATGAAGATCAAAAAATTGCTTCATCTGTAGTATCCATGTTCTAGGATCCTTGCCATCAAATCTCATATCGATTTTTGGAACATGGTGGGTCTTCAATCCAACATTAGAGTCTATGAAATAATGATTAACATTTCTTTTGTTCTCTTCATGAGTTTCCTTTAGTACCCTTTCACCATTAGTGACCATTTCTTGTAGCAACTTATTCAAATTTATCTTCAATTCTTCCATCTTATCATCCATGTCATTCATCTTAGCATCCATACCATTCATCTTAGCTTCCATTCCATCCATCTTAGCTTCCACGCCATTCAAATTAGCTTCCATGAAATTTGTCTTAACTTGCATGTCATTCATATTAGCTTCCACGCCATTCATCTTGGCTTCATTTACCTTTAGTGAGAGTGAAATTTGTTGTACTAGGTCTTGTAGTTTTGATAT
Organism: Pinus taeda; assembly: GCA_000404065.3. NCBI lineage: Eukaryota > Viridiplantae > Streptophyta > Pinopsida > Pinales > Pinaceae > Pinus > Pinus taeda. Next base: position 132,972 of record APFE030172634.1, read on the forward strand.
ATCATGTTGCATTTCTTCCTCTTCTTCACGAGTCATGCTAGAGATTTAAGGTTGCTTACTAGGTGTTTCCATTTTATTTCTTCAAGGCATTAATTAATGCTAATAATTCTTCACTATTTCCTTTGAATTCCTTCAAACTAATTTTTCAAACCAATCTTATGCAACATTTAAAAAAACTACACACCTTTCTTTTCACTTTGTAAGAGCTCGATATTGAATATGTTGTATCTCTGTAACTGTGGATCTCGAATATCTAAAATCTTGTCTTGTGATAGCCCTTTGAGTCCTCTTTCTAACCCCACAAGTATGATGAAGATTGGATTCTCCAAGGAAGCATTATGCCAAATCTCCCACGGTGACCTGATTATAGACTAGTTCAGTAGAGCGAAATTGTACGATGTGCCACGTGTCACTGTTTTGCCTTAGTACTTGAAAATGATACACAGAAAACTATAGGACCTCCTCTTTCTGAAACTTCTTACGAAATTTAAACCTAATGCTCCAAACAAACATTATGACGATTTTCCCCAGGTCAGCTGTTTGGAATCTAATTCTAGAGTATGCAAAAACCCTAACTTCCTCAGATCATATCTCCATAAATATAGCGATAAAAGCTCTGAAATTTGGATCCAAAGTTAAGAACAATTTCGGCTCAAATGGGGGTTTTTTTGTAGCTTTTCGAAATATAACAGAAAAAACATTATAGCGAAAATTCCATGATGCCCTATTTGGAGCAGGGAAACTCTAGAATCCAAAGCTCTGATACCAAATGTTAGGAAACCAACTCACAAAAGATAGAAAATATATATCAACACCTTAGAATTCATCCTCTTCGAGGAGGAAACCTCCTTTACATTACACAAATGAAAAATTCTTGGATGATACAAATGACTAAACCTCCCTTCTATATATAGGAGTCTAAGGGGTCACAATATAATCAAGCTGACATAACAGTGATAACATAAGGGCACAAAAATAAAAATACTGGGTTTCTATGCGGCATACTAATAACAATATGGGGACAATAGGGGCACAATAATAACAATAATGGATACAATGACACTAGTAATTGGGGAATCACTAGTATTATAGAGGCCTAACATTATCTATAATATTTAATTATATATTGGAGACATTTTAGAATAGCTAATTGTTGTAAAAGATATGAAATCTAGAAAGGTGTCGTTTCTTAGGAACTAATTTAGCAAAATAGTTAGGAGTATTGTTATGAGAGAATTAAATGTAAATGGAAACTTGTAAATGAAATAAGTGATCCATAACACAATTTGTTTAGGACATTAGCTTGTTTAAAGCTTGTTTCTCTTCTTACAAGAGTGTTGAGTGATTGTGTGTAAACACTTGCAGATTTTATGCAATTTTCTTTTCCTTATTAATAAAATTTGTGTGTTTGAGGACACTTCTATTATTAATTCATAATTATTACTACTATTTATTAAAGTTGAAACACAATATATAGTAATGAAAAATGTAATTATAACTATATATCTTGAACCCCTATGAGTAATGGAGTGAAACCTATCTAGCATTCCCCATAAATTGTTACATATAAGTATATGCTAATCCTTGTATTGGAATAGTAAGCTTAGGAATAGTAAGCAAAGATAATGTACAATTTTATTCACCAATCTCATGTACTTAATAAATAAGTGCATGTTAGTTACGTATTGAGTTGGGGCGAGGTTTACGATGGTATGCACTCGTACAATGACTATACATGGTGTTTCATCAGAGGCATTCATTATCCCTGGGCCTTAATGCACGGTGGGTGTCCAAGGATCTGTTTCTTGAAGTTCTTAATAGGATTAGGGAGGATGATAATAGAACATAATAAAGCTCTCTATGCACTAATCTACAACTATCACTAATTAGGGAAATAACGATACATTCTAGTTAAGTTAAGATCATGATTCAATTGTGTGTATGATACTTACTTTCCTAAACTCCATAGTCATAATACCATATGTCTTACACATATTAGGTCAGCTTATCCATTTTTTCTTTGTTGGACCATATGATATATAGCCAATTTGTTTTGGACACCTTCATTATATATCACTTATTTTAATATATTTACAGTAGTGTGAGGCATGTCCCTCTCTGTAGGGCTTCTATACCCTCTATATAGCTACTATGAACTTATTTAATCTTCCCAGAGATCATAACAAGTAATATTTTGATTTGGTTTTCAATTAAATTTCTACTTTAGTCAAGCTTTTGTTTCATCTTTTCCTCTAAAAACACAAAATAATGGGATTTTCTTGCTTGAAATATTTTTTTAAATATTTTTCCCTTTTTGATTTATTTATTAATGAATGTTTGTCTTATATTCTCTTATCTCATGTTTTTCATAAAGTAGAAAACGTCATGCCATTTCTACTGAGATTGCTCATTGACAGAAAAGGGAAACTGCCACTGACTTTAACTATTTATTGTTTCAAATGCACTTCATCATCTCCTCCAAGATAGGCTAAGTAAAGGGTTAGGAAGAGGTCATGTGGATGAAATATAGTTGAAGCTTCATACAACCACTTGTATGTTATTTATTTCTCCTATATTCCTATGATGACTACATTATTTTAGTTTGGGTTTAATAACTTCATAGAGAACTTAAGTCATGCCAATTACTTTGTTCTTTATAAGAGGATACATGAATATTTTGATCCCACAAACAATTGTTCTTCCATTTTTAAAGAACTCTTTTGTTGAACGTGGCATTTTCTTGTATCTGATGTTTTTTAGATACCTTTAGAAATGAGTTTCTAAAAAGACAACACAGATTTAGAGGTCCCGGTCCATTCATAATGTTCCAAAGGGAATTGTGAGAACTCTAAATTAATATAGGCCTAAATCAATCATTGTAAAGCATTTGATATGATCTAGAGAGAAATATCATTTCATATGCCTCCTCTACAGTGAATATAATTATGTGGCTATGTTTTAATATAGATAAGGTTCCAGAAATTGATCTCCCAAACTGAGCCAATTATACAACTCCTCAAATGACCCATCCATACCAATTGAAGCTATGACATATTATTTATAATTCCTTGGAAATTTAAATGTTGTGGCTTAATGGAAAAAGGTAGAAATTGAAAAATCCATAAAAGTTTCTAGAATTTACTGTCAAGTGATACTCCATCTCAACTCTACTAGAAAACAATTTGTATCTTGTTTCCTCTACCCAAGTTTTGCCAAAAATATTCAATTTACTTTTGCAATCATCTTTGGATAATACCTTGATCTTGTTTGTTTCAATTATACATTCATATATTTGTCCCATGATAAGAGACTAGAGTTTCACTATCAATTAGATGAATAACTACCATAAAGTTACAAATAACTCTATTTCTTTTCTCTTTCCCAAAATTTGGGTTTCAAAATCACAATATTTATTTGATTTTGATAACTACTCCAATCCAAGCATCATACCTATTGCAACTTCTTGATATGTTGTGAATGTAATTCCAAGGGAGGTGTCGACTAGATGAATATTATTGGAGCACTTGATGCAAATGAATGATAGCTACTTCGATTAAATAAGTGGCTTTTGACAATTTCAGTGATTTCTCATGCATCTTAGACAACATATTACACCCAATCCAACCATTATAAATATTCCAGAAGATTTTAGACTGCATTTTACACAATAACCCAAATTGACTGGGAGTATATTACATGATTTTTTGTGATAGGAAGAAATTTTATATTAACTTGAGCCTAGATGACCAAAATTATTTACACAAAATATAGGCCCTGACCTTTGAATGCTTGACCTCTCAATTCAACACTATTGCTTCTAAATATTTGATTTGGAGCTCATAATACCTATTCTACCACTGTATTCCATTGTATTTGATTATTAATGACACAATTCTTTTATTACAGGGATACAGCACTTGAAAACCATGTCTGGACTGAATTTGGTTCCCATATTCTTAAAAAAATTAGAATTCTAGGAAATCATCGCCTCCAAAATCAGAAGATGGGAGGAACATGGTATATAAAAAAATACTGAAAATATAAATATGTATGATTTTTATTTGTTTTATTTATTTTTAAATTTTAAAATGAAATACAAAGTATCTTGCAAGAAAATGAGCAACAAATTAGAATAATACACATAAATGGCATTTTTTTTTTTGTAGGCTAGGGCGGGACTCTCCGATTTACATGTCCATTAAGTACCCCTCAACGGGGGAAGGGTAGCCCAAGATTTGAACCCAAGACTTCCGGTTCGGTGAGACTTCATTTCCACGGCCATTGCCACTTGAGCTACCGCATGTGGACCACATAAATGGCATTTTTGAATAAAATCAATGTGTAGATTAACTCTCGTAGATGATTACATGATGAAAAGTCCCATAACTTGGTTGTCATGATTAATGGTAATCCCATACCTTCATACATGATAGAATCTAATGGAAATACTAGAGTTTCTGTCAGGAATACAGTCTAAAAATTGTTAAGTATGTTTAATTTTGAATGTCATATGCAATTTTTCTTTCTCCATATGAAGTTTGATGATGTTGGAGCCACTCTGAAACATCCTCAAACAATTAATAGTAATGTTAAAAATTTATGTAAAAGGATAGAAAATTTAAGGTAAGGGAAAATGTCAACTTTTAAGTTAAGAATTTAATACTCTACTAGTAACTTCTAAGGTGAAAAACTCTTCATGGCTCAATCCCCTATCTCATATTTTTCTTAAAGAATCATTGGCATGGACAGGGTGATATTTTCCTATCAAGTTGGTGCCCCTTGTGAGCATCTAGGTGGGCCAACCATCTATCCAACCATCCATAACAATAGGACATACATCCACACTTCAAGACACTTGTAATGGTGGCATTGCCTTCACAAGGCATGATTTCTCCTTATTAGCCAAAATAATTTAGAGCTCCTCATAACTATGTGCCTTTTTGGTCCATTGTTAATGGAACAATCCTTTTGTTCAAATTAGGGTGAGTGGGATGCATTTAATTTTATGCCATATTCAAGAGAGAATTTTCTATTACAAGATCGCATTGCCCTTACTCTTCATATACATATCATAAATGCCACACATTTCCATGTGCCTTTCTAATCCATCATTAATGACATAAAACATTTGTTCAAAATAGGGTGAGTGGGATGTATTGAAAACTTGTGCCACTTGAAAGAAAAAAATCATTATTACAAGATCACATTGTCCTTGCACTTCACATACATATCATAATTTCCACCTATTTTAGTTGTCTTACATGATTTAGATGGAATGTTGTTGGTGATTTTGATGACACATTCTCATAAACACAAACATCATCATCAGATGTCATATCTTCCCCTTCATTTATCATTCACATTAGGGTGTGTTAGTCATATTTTCTTCTTGGGTGGCAAACCATCAACCATTTTCCTCTCCCTTTGTGCTTTAGGGAGTTTCTAAGGGTCTTTAGAGTTTCCCAAGTAAAACTAAACACCATCATTTGGAAGATGCATAAAATTAGCTTTAACTCTAGTACAACTCGACATCCAATGTGGAGGTCAAAGCTTTGCATAAGATGAAATGTTGCTTCCTCCAGAATCCTTGGTACCCCTTGTCCTTTCTATGTGTTTCCAAAATAGATACAAGGAATTTAAGAAAGCGCTTATGGAGAAATTTGATTGAAGTTTTCAAGAAAAATGATTGAAAATTAAATTTCAAAAGTTGAAATTGCTTAAAACATTGAAAACATATTCCCACACTAGGAGATTTGAACATCAAAAATAGTTTTTCACTTCACCACTTCACTATCTATTTTTTTCCATGAATTTGTTGCAAGAAAGATGGCATCGAAATCCCCATCTTTCTTCTTCTTCACTTTTGTATTATTTTGTCCTTCAATTTGATAATGAAAGGGTAAAATTGAAGTGTGTTTTTGTTCACTTGGGTTCATAAGAGTATTTAGGAAGTGATGCATCATATTTTTGGAGGGAGCACATTTATTTTTATTTATTTTTTCTTTTACTTAATTTTTTATTTAATCGGCATGCAAAATTTTCCCTTAAGATTTCCTAATTTCATGTTAACATATAAATCAAGGAATGCACTTTTTTTTGGGGGAGGAGGTTCCTATCATTTGCTTTTTTTTTTTCTTAAATTTTTTTTTACATGAAAATGTAACCCTCAACAGTACCCAAATTTAGGGTTCATGTCCCCATATGAGTATATGTTTTCTTATTTTGGGTGGGAGGTACCTAGTCATACTCAAACAGGGTGGGTACTAAATGGTGTTTAGTTGCTCCCAAACTAGGTATAGGGTTTATACATACCACTACACAGTTGTATATCCAAGGTAGTAGATTCATATATTGATCCTAGATTAGATATTTTAGTTAGATTATAAAATGATTTGGGAAGTTATCATAACTTTTGAGTCAAATTCTAGTTGAAAAAATGGTGTTGTGAAAGTGTGGCATTAGCATTTGACATTACATAGAAAGTAGTAATGTATTAACGAGGAGAATGTGTTTATAGTTATGTTTATTATAGGACACTTAGAGAAATAGAAAAAAGAATATTTGACATCAAACAAAAGCAATAAAAAAGGAAAAAAAAGTTTATATGCGAACCAAAAAACAATAAACTATACAAAGATTCATGTTTATGCCAGACACGCTAACCATAAGAGTGATCAAAAAATTTGAAATGCACCTGTCAATGTGCTTAAATGATCTTTTAGAATGTGCACCGTGAATTTTTAAACCCCTATTGGCACATAACAAATCCAAGGCAAACATTTATCTATATTAGTGTAACCATACATGGATGTTCAATGCTAGCTTATTATATATGTGCCTAGGACATACTCACATTCCTAGCTTACATTTTGTGTAGAAATATAGTGGACTAGATGGAAAATACTGCCTTAATTGGTTTGAAGTTTCTCTAATTAAAATAAAAACAACTCACAAAAACCAACATTCAATTGATCTTTGAGTTATGGGTAAATCCTACTTTTTTTACCATATGCATGATTCAAGATTTCCTAAAATATTGAATGTTTGAATTATACAACATGAAATTAAACCTTAATATGTTAAATGCAATATAGACTTCCAAAATTTTGGTTTATTGTCTACATAAAAAATCCAAACTCTTTGGATTATCTAGAAAGTTTTATTAGAGAATTTAGATTTGAACTAGGGGAGGGGGGAGTATCTAGATATATAACATTCATTATATCTAAACTAGTGACTAGGGAAGCCTCTTGAGGATGAAGGCATATCTTCTAGTTTTTAGAATAGAATATATCAGCTCGATGAACTTGAAAGGAATGAACATAATGTGTAGTTGGAAGGAATGGGGAAAACAATAAAGTCCTTCCTTATTTATTTGGATACATTACCCATTGACTGAGATTTGAAGACTGTAGCATGTGACATGTCTATCCCATGCTTGTCATCAACCATACCAACTAGACATGTTGCATAAGTCAGGTGTTGTCTACCTAGGTTCCAAACCGTCATGTGGTCTTGCATTACAAAGGTTTATTGGAATTATTTGAATTGCAATAATGGAAGCTCTTGACATTTTATACAAGTCTTACTACTACTACATTGTTCTATCCATCAAACTTATGTTATTTTATTTTTCATGTCTTTTGTGCTTGAATTTAGTGTGGTATATAGGACTAATAAGGATATTCAATGGAAAAACCAAGAAAATTAAAACAAAACTTCTAATGGGCGTAGAGTAACACCTAAATTTATAATTACAATGAACAAAATTACAATATTTTTTCCTAGTTTTTCCCTTCATGTGCATTTTGTTTTTGTGGCTATTTAGCATAATTAAATTCATATGTTGTTTATGTACGCCAACAATTCTTCCAATAAAATAAGAAATAATAACATAGAAATAAATAAAGAAAAATAGTGAATAAGTATTCATACTGAGATTGCATAGTGATTTTTCAACTAGAGAAAAATCCTATGAGGGATTGAAAACCTCCATTTTTTATTAATAAAAGGTGATAGGTATTAGAGTACAAAATAGACATTTTCCCACTTGTCACTTGTGGCTTCCATCTTCAAGTTTCTAAAATGATATATTGTTAATCCTATGTTCTGATTCATCTCATAGATTTAGGTCTCTACATATAGATGTTGTGAACACTATGTTATTTCTTGTCTCCTTCTAGAAGATGACCCCTTTTCTTTTCTTCCTATACTTCTCCCTTAAGAAGAAATCTTGTTGGACAACTTCCCATTTGTTTTTTTTGGCAGTTAGGCCCACAAACACCCAATTAAGATAATTATATTCTGTGTTCCAACTTTGTTTTTGAAGGAGAACTCCAATTTAAAGACTCACTAGGTCTTGATTACCTTTGTGGCTTCAAAAGTGTCATTTCAACCTTCTTATTTGCATTGAGTAATCCCTTAGCCTCATTTTCTAATACCATAAACATCTTTTCCTTACCTTTCATAAGCATGAACCACAAATGGCTCTCCATCTTCAATCAATGTGTGTTTATGTGGTGCAACAAAGTATATAACCTCATGAACCCACAAATAACATAATAAGTTCTACCAAAGAACACCTTATAGACATCTAATGGGATTACGATCATCATTTAAAGGAATTGAGATGGAAATTTTTAAATTACATCACCTTGTGATAAGGAGTTATTTCCCTTCTGGTGCATTAAACTTTTATTTTTCTTGGGGTTTTCCATCTCTCCATTTTGTGTTAATTTCTTATGCCTAGCCTCTATAAATAAAACCTTCTCACAATGATCATGGAGTTATATACCTTGAATATGATTATCTCTCATCGAAGGTGGTGTTGTAAACCTCGTTCATATTCCATTAAGAATTTTTTTATCTTCAAGCTCAATGTCTAACGATAAAGCTCGTTTCATTAACTCAATAATGTGATTTTGGATGCTTTGCCCCTTGCCATGGTCAAATCATTTCCATTTGATATGTTGGCCTTATTGTTACCCAACAAGGTCAAAAAACTGAGTTTTTGGTAGCATCGTAAACTCCCCTCTTCAAATTGGGGAGGGTTGTTTTGGTTTTTTAATGCCCTACATGTAGCTTTCCTTCAACATTAATCATAAATTCCTAGCCAACGATAATTTGTGTTGCAAAATATATATTTTACTAATCCTTATACCCCCCGAATAACAAAATATTGCTCTTACAATTGAAGGAATGGAAAAACACTTAGCATCAACGTGTCCAACATCTGCATGGATATTCATCTTTGCTTTGGCCTTGAATGGAGTGATAAAAGGTATAGAAGAAGAACTATCATTAATCGTTAAATCAAGGTTATTATGTTTGGTTTTCTCATGACCATGATCTTATTCTTCATTCTCGTACTCTACTAAATAATTCTCCTCCTTCACTATTGTCTTATTGATATGGTATCATCTCGAGAACTTTTTCTTTCTAGGCATTTCCAATTTTTATTGTACAATATATTGTCACTCTACTCTTTTGTAACAACTATGGGGCTTTTACCATCAAGGGTTTTCTCCCTAGTTGATTTGAACTTTTTTCATATAGCATCTAATATGAGATTATAGATGATGACTAATAGTTTGTGAATTGCAGAATGAAAACTCGTTGCAATTCTCACTACTGCATTATTCCTTGAAAGTATGTTATTTTCTTTCCATGTCTTCAGTGATAGGGTTCAATTTATTCTATGAGGTTTAGAGGGATATTAAGTGCATGAACAATCCAAACAACAATTATTTATAATTTTTTCTCTAGAGCAATAACCTTCCTCGAATTAAGACAAATCCAATATTTATTCATATAAGGTGATAGGTTTTATAGTACCAAGCAAAGTGTTATCCACTTACTACCTGTGGCCTAGAGTTTCAAATTGTACAGTAAAATGGTATGAAATATTTTGTTCTGCTTTCCTCTATCAAGTGATGTTTGGTCTTTATAATTAGATGGTATGAAAAAAAAATTGTATCCCTCCTCCAACTGGAATTATGGTCCTTTTTCTTTCCTTTATATGCTTCTAGGAAATGCCTTTGACCAATTTTATCTTCCTTCCTTGTGGGATGATAAAACCCATGTTGTGCAAACATATCATTTTTGTTTTTCTTTCCTCATCCTTTACAAAGCAGCCTATAGAAATGGCGAGTTTTGTGGTGGAAGTTAGAGAAGCAGTATGGGGAATGAAGGATGGTTTCTAGGTAAAGATGTTTTTGTGCGCAAGTTTAAAAATCTACAAGGCATTTTTGTAGTTGTCGATATTTAGAAAATGATTGAGTGACCCATTAAAAAATGGAAACCTTTGACATATTAAGGTCAACAAAGTGGTTGGAGACCACTAACTATATGAAATGTTTTTCAAAAAAGTTAGCATAAATTGAAAATATTAGGTATTACACATCAAGGTTGATGTAATGATTTGATACCACTAACTACGCACAAAAAGAATTAAAAACTAGTCTAGGACACAAAAGGTTAATGCGGTGGTTGAAAACTCCCCAATCACTATGGTTAATGTCTTGCATAGAAATCTTGGTGAATGTTGTAGCCAATAGATCTAAGGATATAGTACCTAAGGTCTTTGGGCAAGTACAAAATGTATTTGTTAAAAAAAAAAAAATATTCTTAACAATATGATAAGCTTTCCAGTATGCCTCACAAATTTGTTTTAGGCCTTCTTTAAGCTTGTGACTATCTTGGGGATTTCATTTTGAGCATGTTAGTATGGATCAAGTTTGGATGCAAGTAATGAAAATGGTCAAGATCTTTTTAGAAACACTGTAACATAATTTTTACAAATTATGGTCAAGATTTTGTTTAGAAATTCATCATGTAGCAATGAGTAACACAAATTTTCTTCACTAACATAATGGTACATTTTGACTCATTTATTTTTATCCTTTTTTATCAAGATAATGCATTTTATGAGAAAATTATTCGGCGTAAATCACATGATCTTACATTTGTCAAGAGCATGCATTTTTTTATCAAGATAATGCATTTTTTTAAATGGTTCTAACTCAATGGAAGAGAGTGTGCTTTGCAAGAAGGAGGTTCGTAGTTTTATTCCATTGTTCCCTAACATGAATTAATCACTGAAGAAACAAAAAGATTCGCATTCTACTTTTTTCTTCTAAAGATAAATTTTTAAATTGTGATTAAATACATAGTGTCTCTCTAAAGACAATATGTCTTTAATTGTAGCTATAGTCACATGAGAGACAAAAATGAATTGTCTCTTAAGGGACAATAATACTTGTGTTCTATATTGTATTTATAAAGACAATTGTTTAAGACAATAACTTGAGATGCTCACTTAAAGGCAATATTCAAGACAAATTACAATTTTTTTTGGTCTCAAGCTAAGACAATTCACTCAAAAGTTGTCTTAAATGTTGTCCTAAAACCCCCCTCTATGTAGTAATGATGTTAGTGCTATGAAATCTTCTTTGGCATCATTGGACAGAGTAGTAGTAATCTAAAGTATAACAGTGTGAGAGCACTCACTGACCAAATGACTACTCATGAAATTAGTCTTTTTTCTCCATGCCTAGACTACATGTAAAATTAGCTTTATGCACACTATGAAGGAAAAAAGCATGACTTGATATAGTCCCTTCTCCTTAACAAACTCCCTCGCACCCAATTCCTCCACACTCTTTTTGTCGCAGTTCCCCCACAACATTTCTCCTTCCTCCACATATCAAAGTCACTTCCTCATATTTCTTCAGTGTCACTCCCCCCACGCTTATGTAAGGAAACTAGAACCCCTATCAGCATTGGCATCATTGAGAAAAGTAGTAACAATCTTAGCCATAATAGTCTTAGAGCACTAATTGATGAAATTGATGCTCACAAAATTATCCTTTTTTGTCCATGCCTTGTTATCGCCTACTAAATTAGCTTTATGTGTATTGTGGGGAAAGAAAGGTTGAATTGATACAGTCCTTTCTCTCTAACATACTCCCCTGCAAATAATTTCTCTACACACCCTTTTTGTTGCACTTCCCCCGTAGCCTCTCGTCTTCCTCTACATATCACAAAATTATCCTTTTTTGTCCATGCCTCTCCGCATATTAAATTAGCCTTATGCAGAGTGAAAAGGAAAAAAGTTTGACTAAATATAATACCTTCTCTTTAACAAACTGCATTGTACGACCTTTCTCCCTCACTTCCCACACACCCTTTCTCTGCATAACATAATAGCAGAAGTTACCCCCTCCTCCCCCCGCCCCTTATGTAAGGGACCTGCAACCCCTTAAGTTCTAACATCATTGGGCAGAGCAATAGAAATGTTAGACATAATAGTGTCATAGCATGCACCAACAAAATGCCTAGTCACAAAATTAATCTTTTTTATTTTAAAATGATTTGTCAGGTACTAACAAATAGTGAAAATAAATTGTCCTCCACCATGGGAATTATGTCACATCAAGTCTCCCTCAGCGAATGAAAAATTAGAAATAAGATATCCACAAATTAAAAAATGATTTTTGAATTTACAGAAAAATAGGAATATATAACATTTTCTCAAAACTTTGGTTAAAACTAAAAACACTCAACAAAATAGGTCAATGGGCTTTGACGGCAAGGAAGTGCTATAGTCCCTAGTAAAGACTAATAATCTTATAACCCTATACATATCAATTAAAAATATTATTATGTTTTTGATCGTTTGTAAAAATAGAATTATATTTTTGAATATTAAAATTAAATTCATTTATTTCATTTTTAATATTTTTTCTTGTTAAACAAATATATATACTATATATATATATATATATAATATATATAATATATATTAATAAATAAATTTATTTAATTAAAAAAATATAAGTAAGTGTTAAATTACAAAATTTAAATATTAAAATAACCAGAATACATTGAATATCTTGCACATTTCAAAATACATTTTAAGTTACAAGATGTTATGATTTTATAACAAGTCATGTGAATATATTAAAAAAAAGAGAACAAAAATCACATTTTTAAAATATGTTATTGGAGCGTGTTTTGTTTAATCCCAATACACGCATCCCAATTTCAACATACAAATATTTAATACTTTGCAATGAAAAGTTTATCGCTAGCCCTCTTTGTTTTATGAAAAAATATCTGAAGAATAAATAAAAGCATATCAAGCACATTCTTTGAGATAAAGACATCCTTTTCTCAGAAATGAGCATGAAAGGCATGACTTCGCTGGTGTATTTGATTTGGAATATTCGTTATGATGGAGAGCTGTAAAATACTTTCCATCATCTTAAATCATTTTTAAAATGATTTTGAAAACAGCAGCTACCATCAATTTTAGTTTTTTCACGAAGCAAACAACGATTGGCACAGCAAATGTCATCATGTACTGATGAATATACATTATATATACATCATAAGCCATGTATGTATATATGATGACACGCATGTCTACGTCATTCACATTTATAATTAAATAATAAAGACGGCGGCGACAAATTCTGATAACATTTTGTATATTTCCTCTGCCAAGAAGTCCACCGCTCTGCCTGCTCCCGAGTTCAACGACTTATGGATCCCAACAAACACTTTTGGAATCCCTTATCCTCTTCTTTCCACCACTATTGTACTCCACGTCTATTTCTATTTCTATTTCTCCCCACTCTGCAACTCGTCCTCAGCGTCCCTCCATCATATCACGTTATCATCTCTATTTGGTGACCCACCTTTTCTTCTCACGTTGTCACGTTTTCTTCTCCCTCCTTTCTTTGCTACTCACTTCTCTAGTGTCCACTTGTTCCACAGCTCAATGTTTATTTGGTGACCCACTTGTCTTTTAACATTTTCTTCTCTACTTCCTTTGGTACTGGCTTGTTCTACACCCAACGTTTTAATTAACCACGTGATTTAAAATTGAAAAATTCATGAAGGTTCAGGCTTTAGTTGTGAGGATTATTGTTTAATAAGTAAATGCCAAAGGGCATTGGGTTACACGCCATCTTTCTTCATAATGATGCCATGGCAGTTCAATTGAATAAGATGACATTTTCCCTTCTCGAAAAAAGTTCACAGCCTAATATGTGCTGCAGGTCCCCATCACAAGAGAGAATCCAAGAGTGTCTTAGCATGGAATCCAATAGGAGCCTTACGAGTAGGTTTAATCATCTATTGGGAAGAGATTATGTAAATAATATTAGGGTTATTCGAAATAGATTAGGTAAATAATATTGTGGTGGATATAAAGTAGAATTTGTGTTTAAATGGTTGAGTTGATCATGTTGAATTCTCAATGTCATATGAGTTTGACATTTTCGAATTCATATGATATTTTTCATCTAATTTCTTTTAAACATAATGCTTGAAGAAATTTTCTGGACACTTAAGGGGCTGAATAAAAACTCAATAACATAAAATATACAAAAAAGAAAAAATTAAAAAAATATGATCCTCTTCTTTTACATCCTCTCCCAAATGGTACTCTTGGTTTTTGAATTTGTTTAAATAGTAGAAAAAAATTAATATGAACACGAGTGTTTGATAAATGCAATTGAAATATTAATTCACCAACTTCGAAAAGTAATAAAAATTTTAATTTTGCATAGAAAAATAAAGTTTTAATATGCATACCCTATATAACACATTTTAGACTATATTATTCTACATGAACACACACATAACAACCAAGATATGTGAAACTTTTCAAGGACAAACATTTCGTTTAATAAAAAATTGACAGATTATACAATACTTTTTTTTTTTTTACAAAAAAAATTACTAGGACAACAACATAATTCTCCACAAATTATCGTTTTACTCCAAATCAAAATTCACAATGCTTATATGAATTTTAAGGGCTTCAATTTGATAAACCAGTAAAATTTTGAAATTCCATAGCCACGTTTGGACCAAAAATGTAACCTATCTTCATGTTACAAATTAATTAACAAAGCAATGGAACACATAAAATATTTCAATTTGAATGCATCATATTTGATATTGGGATGCAAAAGCATTTTTGTCAAGTAAACAATGCATGCTTTCTTCTATATGTGAGTACTTAAAACATTTATACAATATATGTTACAACCCTAAGAATGTCTATATAAAATATGTTACTATCATGTAGTTGTTACATCTGAATTCTTTTCATGCTATAAAATTAGAACATTTTTTTCATCTTATTTCTATATATTTGATCTAATTCATATCATTGGAGCATAGAAAATGAACACAAGTTGAACATATACAATTAAAGAAAATGATAACTTTGCTAACAGGTGCATTTCTTTTTTATTTATTGTCATTTGATTATTATTCTTACATTATACAACTATGTGTTGTTTTTTACTATAATTTTTATATACTCTGTGATATGTGATGTTGTACAGAGGAAGGTATAGACAAATGTATGTAGACATATCAAACATTGTGGAATAATTTTTTTGTTTCCTGCTCTGCACAACTTTTCTTCTGCACAAAAAAGACACTTCACTTATTATTTCATAAAACCTCGAATAAAAGCGTCATTGTTCCATTCTTGACAAGCAATGGCAAATGCAAAGTTTCAATAACATTGTGAAACTCTCATTGAGAAATAAGTTGTAGCCTCAACGTCTCCTGAACAATTCTCCCTGAGTACTTCCCATTCAGAAACAAGTTGCAACCTCAACACCTCGTGAATAATTCTCCACGAGTACTTCCTCCTTTTGAAGTCTTTCCAATCGACAACTTTCTTCGTCTCCTTGAAACCTGCTATTAGTATTAATTAATTATGCATATTGACTCATAAGTGTTACATGTTTCCTAAAAACTAAGAAAAGTATTGCCACTCCAAAACTTGCATCGTATCTTTCAAATTTTCTATATCCAGACACTTTACATATATCAAAGTGTTTCCATAGGCCATAGGGGCTTGCAACTTAAAAATAAACACACAACATAATTCTCAAAACAACACAATACAAACGCACATGAAATATCATAAATAATTAATTAATAAAATAATATGTTTATAAGAGAATTATTGGCCTATTAATTGGCCACTCATTCCTCTCCCTAACTCAGATAGTTACATGCCTCATGGGCTCTCCTAAATTTATACAAGTGGATTTGAACCCAAAGTAAGTTCTAGATCCTAAACTAACTCCCACAATATCTCTCATGATCTATAAAATCTCTCACCTAATCCCTTATCTCTAGATAAGATCTAGCTAACCCACAATCCTCTCAATTCTTTTACAATACTCTCGAAACTTCTCATATTTACAATAATTCTCATTTTCTCCTAAAATTATAGGGAAAATACATTAAATAATTAAATCCTCACTTAAGAAACTAACTCCCTTAGTAAAAAGTTGACTCAAGGTTAGATGCTTCTGCATCACAAACAAAACGTGCAATTGGTTAAAGCTAAGAAACTACATGTTATCGCATATTCTCATACACAAGTGTGAAGGTGAGTCACTGCACTTCCTTACCTCTGCACAGTCCTTCACTCCACACAAATTCATGGCTCTATGCACATATTCTCCCACACAACCAAATCTGTAAAAGTTTAAGATAGGAAAAGGTTTAAAATAAAATAAGAGCTAAACACACTAGTAGTAGCTATGATAGTGTCAATCTTAATGTTAGTGCTCTAAAATCTTCTTTGACACCTCTACACTTAGCTTTGGCCTCATTGCATAGAGCAGTAGAAATCTCATGCATAACAGTGTTAGAGCACTCACTAACGAAATGGCCACTCAGAAAATTATCCTTTTTTATCCATGTCTCGACTACACATACTAAATTAGCTTTATGCACACTATGTAGGAAGAAAACATGACTTGATATAGTCCCTTCTCCTTAACAAAATCCTTCGCACCTAGGTTCTCCATACACCCTTTTTGTGGCACTTCCCGCACAACCTTTCTCCTTCCTCCACACATCAAAATATTATCCTTTTTTGTCTATCTCAACTCTGCATATTAAATTAGATTTATGAAGTGTGCAGATAAAGAAACATTGAATCGATATAGTCCCTGCTATTTAACAAACTCCCCTGACACCCTTTCTCCACATAGAAAAATCGTAACAGTTTCATATTAAATTAAAATTTCAAAGCTACTTCCACTTATTTCCTAAGCCACCCCCCCAACTTATGTAAGACACCTGGGACCCTCGTTAGCTTTGGTATCATTAAGAAGAGCAGCGGAAATCTTAGGCATAACAGTGTCAAGAACAATGTAAACTTTTAAACGGGAACTGATAATGTTACCCGTTTAGTAGAGATAGCAAAAAAGTGACCCGATTTTGAAAATGGATGATGCAGAACACATATGTCCTTTTTAGAGCATAGTGTTTGGAACTTAAAATTTTTTTATGTACATTACGTTTTAGAATGGTAGTGATTTTCATGTTGATTTAAAAAAGTGGTAATTCTGCATCAAGCCATTTTTTTAAGACATTCTTTTTTTTATTTTAAATTTTCTAATGTATGAAATGTAAATAATTATTTTCTAAATTTAATAATTTTTGAAGTGGTCTTCTTCTTCATATTTTCTTGTTTTCTATTTTAATTTTAATTTTTTTGTAGAAAGGTTTTTATTGTTTTGCATATTTAAAGAAGAAGGTCGATATTTTGAATTTTTGATATTCTACATATTTATAGATCGTTAATTAATATTTCAATCCAAATGAAATAATTGTCTCTAAAAAAACAATAATTTTTAACAACTGACAAAAAAATAACCATTTTTAACATAAATATAACTAAAAAACTACACGTTTTGACAATTTTTTGTAATTTTTTGCTAGAGATGACATATCAAAATTACAATTTTTATAGGAAAATTTTAACTAAAAATGGTTAAATAATAGTTTTTTTTTATGAATTTCACGTCAAAAAATAATAATAATCACTGTTTTTTTTCAAAAAATAATGATTAACATAAAAATGAATGCGAAAATCACATAATACAAATATTAAACACATAACAACCTTAATTGAGTGCTTACAAGTATAACTAATTAATAGTTTCCAAAAATGAGCTTGATTTCCAAGCATAACTTAAATTTAATCAACAATGTCACGTAATCCAAACTCCTTGCCCTTTGGAGTTTCATCATTGTCTTTTTCCACAATATTT
This sequence comes from Pinus taeda, assembly GCA_000404065.3. Lineage (NCBI taxonomy): Eukaryota > Viridiplantae > Streptophyta > Pinopsida > Pinales > Pinaceae > Pinus > Pinus taeda. The sequence goes on from APFE030172634.1 coordinate 151,076, forward strand.
TCTGCTTCATTTTGCTCATTTTCCTCCTCTAATGGATCTTTGATGTCTACGAATCTCCCAATGTATTCCTTTCCAATCATTCTGTGTAATGGTGATCAGGGTTCCTTTGCCTTTTTTGCCACACGTGATTCACTAAAATCCTTTTCTTCAACCCAATTTCTTTCATTACATCTGGAAGAAATTGAAGAGCATTAATTCTTTGCTAAATAAAATTGCATTGTATTGGATCTTTTTCCATGGCAATGCAATTTCTTCCTTTTTGAAGGCAATATGCTAGTGTTGTACCTAATTATCAAGCACAAAAGAAATAATGAAGTAAATTAGTACAATGACATATAAATTAATAAATAACATATTGAAATTCAATTCCATATAACAAAACTTACCTGAGCCAAAAAATAAATCCAAAACCCAATCTCCTTCATTTGACTGCTACAAAGACATGGCTAAATCAAGCTCCTAAATAACATTCGGTTACATTGTTTAAGTGCTCAAACGGCTCGATCGAGCGCTTAAAAAGGGCTCAATCGAGCAATCATTTTTTCCACAGAAACATGTCATCTCTTGCCAAAACGTGTAACCCAACTCCATGCTTTCACCCTTATAGATTATGAATTTCTAGCAATCTATATTCTAATTATTATTATTATCCAATTTTAAGGTCATAGCCAAGCCAAACACCAAATTGGTGTATGAGACCCCCTTGTTTGTGGGACAAGAGACCCACCTCCACGCAACGATTTGATTATTATGTCTACGAAGGCATACCTCCTCTAACCCCTTCTGGTTTTGAACTTGTGACCTCTTAGGAGGAAACACATGCTCTTAACCATTAGGCCTATTCATGCTCTAAGGAAGTGGATTTGATTAGCTAAAGATAGTAATCTAGAAACTCACAATTATAACTCACGATCGCAATATATAACACACATGTAACACACCTGTAAGATTACAAATTATGATAATATGTTTGAGAATACAAGCATAACTATTTCCTTTTATGCATCTCCAATGGGAATGTAATTATGAACTAGAACATTCATGCATGTTTTTTTTTTCCATTAAGATGTTCATGCAAGTTAGTAAATTGGCAGCAACAAAAAAAGTTGGGTAAAGGACTTTGGTTAACTATTATGTAGTCAAAGACATCATTTTTGGTTAAATCATGATCATTCATTATTTAAAATATAATCTTTAACTATATATAGATTCAACACTTAAAAAAATCCTTAAAACTTTTTAACTAAAAATTCACAATTGAAATTTGTGATTTTAACAAATTCCTACCAACTTATAAATAAATTCAACCAACAAAATATACTTAAAAAACTCTAAACCATATAACACTAACACAACACATGAGATAACATGGATACAAGTTGCCACAGTGATGTGACAAGGGGTGTGTACTATGTAACTGTCACTTGGAAGTTACAAACTTATAAACCATAAAGCCAAATAGTTTGGCTATGTAACTAAGTTTTTGGTTTTGTGTGTTCTTTTTTAATTAACCCCAAGAAAATAAAGATAAAGATTAAAAAGGTAAAGAAGACCAGGGAAAAAAATAGTGTAGCTTTTAAAAGGGTAAGATTTTTTTTTTTACTTTAAGTAAGTTCGATCACTTCGAGAAGCTAATTTTGTCCCAAAAAAAATTAATACAATTACATTTTAGAAACAGAAAAAAAAGAATATGGTAGATCAGAACAGTTACAATTACATCTTTGAAACATAAAGAAAGAATAGAAATTAATTACCTCAATTTGACTTGGATTACGATGAAGGAGTTGACTACATATTTATAATATTTTTTTGGGAAAGGCTAGTTGGGCATTAGGATGTGTTTTCATGTAAATGCAAAACCAAAAAATAAATTGTTTTTTAGTCATTTAATTATTTATAATTCGAGTTGGTTAAACATAAATGTTGTTATCCATAAGTGGAGTCAGTTATTAGTAAGTCAGAAATTTTCTATGAAAAATGTAAGAAGTTTGTAAGAAGTGGGCACATGGAGCGATTTTGAGAATTGCCCTAGCCCCGCCACCCCGCAAAAGCATCCAAGTTATGTGATTTGATGTTGCGAGATTAATCATTGTAATCACATAACTTGCATGCTTTTGCGGGGTGGCGGGGCAAGGGCGATTCTCATAATCGCCCCATGTGCCCACTTCTTACACTCTCTAGAATATTTTAATGCAAACTTCTTACACACAGAAAATCTCTCACTTACTAATAATTGACTCCATTTATGGATAACAATATTTATGCTTAACCAACTCCACTTATAAATAATTAAATGACTAAAAAACAATTTATTTTTTGGTTTTACATTTACATGAAAACACATCCTAATGCCCAACAGTTTTATTTATTAAAACATAACACACACACACACACATATATATATATATATTATAACACACACACACACACATATATATATATATTAGATGTACTTTTTCACTTTATAAAATTAAAACATTATATCTATATGCATATATATATTAGATGTACTTTTACACTTTACAGTGTTTGGAAAAACATATGAAGATATGCAATCCATAAATATATAAAAGGACAAAGCAAACAACATGGACATTTGTTTCATATTATTATTATTATGCAAATTCCCAAGAAAAATGAATATATCCTATTAAAAGTAAATGTTGGAAAATTTGAAATCAAGTAAATTGTTATTTTTTCTGATTTCACTAATTTAACTGGTTTTCATTTTTTTGGGAATTTGCATAATAATAATATGAAACAAATGTCTCATGTTGTTTGCTTTGTCCCTTTAGATATTTACGCATTACATCTCTTCATATGATTTTCCAAAGACTGTAAAGTGCAAAAGTTACATCTGAATATATATATATATATATATATACTATATATATATATATATATATTATTATGTTTTAATAAATAAAATTGTTGGGCATTAGGATATGTTTTCATGTAAATGTAAAACCAAAAAATAAATTGTTTTTTAGTCATTTAATTATTTATAAGTGGAGTTAGTTAAACATAAATGTTGTTATCCATAAATGGAGTCAGTTATAAGTAAGTTCTGCATATAATAAGTTTGCATTAAAATATTCTGGACAGTGTAAGAAGTGGGCACATGGGGTGATTCTCATAATCACTCTCGCCTTGCCACCCCGCAAAAGCATGCAAGTTATGTGATTACAATAATTAATCTTGCAGCATCAAATCACATAACTTGCATGCTTTTGTGGGGATGGCGAAGCTAGGGCGATTCTCAGAATCGCCCCATGTGCCAACTTCTTACAAACTTCTTACATTCTCCGCAGAAAATTTCTCACTTACTAATAACTGACTCCATTTATGGATAACAACATTTCTGTTTAACCAACTCCACTTATAAATAATTAAATGACCTGAAAACAATTTTTTTTTGGTTTTACATTTACATGAAAACACATTTTAATGCCCAAGAGTTTTATTTATTAAAACATAATATATATATATAATAATATTATATTATAATATATATATATACTTTTTGGCACTTTACAGTCATTCTGGAAAAAACATATGAGAGAGATGCAATGCGTTTAAATATATCAAGAAGGACCAAAGCAAACAACCATTGGGACTTTGTCATATTATTATCATGCAAATTCCCCCCAAAAAAGATGAAAACTAATTAAATTAGTGAAATTAAAATAAATAAATTGTTATTTATTTTTTTTTTCTCGGTAAAACTAGCTATTCTATTATAATGTATTTACAGGAAAAATTACAAGCAGGAGAACAGTACTTCCATGGCCACCAGTGGCACATTGGGTATCCTGGGATTGACACAGTAGCTCCCTCGCAGGGGAAGCACCGACAAAATTATCTAATTCCCCCCAAAAGTGACAGAGGCTGAGGCCAATACTACTTGACGCGCAACATAACATAACAATCCACATAGGGGCACCTTTCAAAATTCGACTGTGAGTCGCCATACACAGGACAGACTGAAACTAAACATGCTTGACAGACTGACTGACCAAGATAAGACCAGAAGAAAAATTGCAGGTGAACAAACAAAGTGACCTTAGTTGTAGACTCGAGCAGAAAGAAAAAGGTGGGAGCTAGAGCGTGCGCCAGGGGTTCAGTCGTTGCCAAGACGTTTGTCGCCGAGCCCATTGCCACCGAGACCTTCGCCACCAAGACCTTCGCCACCGAGACCATTGCCGCCGAGACCTTCGCCACTGAGAGCTTTGTCTTCAATACCAGCACCTCCGAGATCCCCGTCCCCAGGACTTGTTTCCTCCACAATGGTGCACTATCCCATGCCCTCTGGGACTCCTTCCCACATGGCAGCCCACCTAGCCTCTGCTGAGTCTTGAGTCTTCTACTCCTGAGGTTGGATGGGGCCATCCTTAATCTCCTTCCCATGCGTAATTGGCGGTTGCAGAGCAGGGCATTCCATACCAATGCCATCTGTGGGTGGATTCCCCATTCCAGGAGGTGTTCCACTGTCATCTCCCTCAGGAGCAGCGGTGAAGAGGACGGAGATGTGTGCATTAATCCCTTCGTTGCTCTTGGAGCTGCCCAGGGTGAAAACGACCGAGCCAAACGGTGGAAGAGCTGGCTCTCCCTCGCTGGAGCTGCCCACCTCCATGAATTGCCCAATTTGGAGGGGCCGAGCCCTTGCTCTCCTGTAGCAATAACAACAGTAGCAATGGTGATGCTCATTCACTACCGGAGGGCGAGAGGATGAGCCTCTCCCAGAGCCTCTACCAGAGCCTCTTCTACAGGGTTGGCGTTCCCGTAGTCTTGCCATGAACCCACCCCCAAATTCTCTGAAATCCTGTGATGTATTTCGTCCCCAGCAACCGACCTGAACTCGCCACCACTTCCTCCCAAATGTGGAAATCTCAGAGAGATCAGAACCCACCTTCGAGCCACGAAGAACCAGAAATACAGGTTGAAGTGGCAGCGAGTCCCCCTTCCTCTGCGACTGCACTTTCTTGGAGAGCCCCGGTAGCTGGAGCTCTTCCAATTCTCCTTCACAATGATCTTTCTTCTGCCTGTCTGAGCCATGAATACCATTCACATACCCTCGGTGGACGCGCTCCTTAACTGCACACTGCCTCGCCATAAATTCACAGTAGTCTGCCATGAACGCCCAAGCCTCGACCTTAGCGGGATTAGCATTTTGACAGCGATCCATTAGCCTTAAATGCTTCCACGGGGCGGCACATGCAGGTCATGTGGCCCATTCCTGGGTGGCAAGATATCACCCACATCCGGGGAATAAATTGTTATTTATTGAAATCAAGTAAATTGTTATTTATTTTAATTTCACTAATTTAATTACTTTTCATCTTTTTTTTGGGAATTTGCATGATAATAATATGAAACAAATGTCCCATGTTTGCTTTGTCCTTTTATATATTTACGCATTGCATCTCTTCATATGTTTTTGCAAAGACTGTAAAGTACGTGTGTATGTATATTATATTATATATATAGTATATATATAATATAATAATTATATATTATTCTTAGGATGTTTTCATGTAAATGTAAAACAAAAAAATAAATTGTTTTTTAGTCATTTAATTATTTATAAGTGGAGTTGGTTAAACATAAATTTTGTTATTCATAAATGGAGTCAATTATTAGTAAGTGAGAAATTTTCTGCGTGTAAGAAGTTTGCATGAAAATATTCTGAAGTGTAGGAAGTGGGCACATTGGGAGATTCTGAGAATTGTCTTTGCCCCACCACCCCTCAAAACCATGCAAGTTATGTGATTACAGTGATTAATCTCGCAACATCAAATCACATAACTTGCATGCTTTTGCGGGGTCGCAGGCCTAGGGCGATTCTAAAAATTGCCCCATGTGCTCACTTCTTACAAACTTCTTACATTAAAATTTATAATTTCTCACTTACTAATAACTGACTCCATTTATGGATTGCAACATTTATGTTTAACCAACTCCACTTATAAATAATTAAATGACCAAAAACCAATTTAGTTTTTGGTTTTCCATTTACATGAAAACACATCCTAATGCCCAACTAGCCTTTTTCAAAAAAATATTATAAATATGTAGCCAACTCCTTCATCGTAATCCAAAGTCAAATTGAGGTAATCAATTTCTATTCTTTCTTTACGTTTCGATGTAATTGTACATCCTAATTCCCAACTAGCCTTTCTCAAAAACATATTATAAATATGTAGCCAACTCCTTCATCGTAATCCAAAGTCAAATTGAGGTAATCAATTCATATTCTTTCTTTACGTTTCGATGTAATTGTAACTGTTCTGATCTACCATATTCTTTTTTTCTGTTTCCAAAATGTAATTGTATTGAGGTAATCAATTTCTATTCTTTCTTTAGGTTTGGATGTAATTGTAACTGTTCTGGTCTACGATATTCTTTTTTTCTGTTTCCAAAATGTAATTGTAGTCCTTTTTTGGACAAAATTCGCTTCTCGAGGTGATTTAACATACTTAAAGTAAAAAAAATCTTACCATTTTAAAAGCTACACTTTTTTTTCCCTGGTGTTCTTTACCTTTTTAATCTTTATCTTTCTTTTCTTGGGGTTAATTAAAAAAGAACACACAAAAACAAAACTTACAAACAAAAAACCTAGCTATATAGCCAAACTATTTGGCTTTATGGTTTATAAGTTTGTAACTTCTAAGTGGCAGTTACATAGTACACACTGCTGGTCACATTACTGCAGCAACTTGTATCCATGTTATCTCATGTGTTGTGTTAGTGTTATATGGTTTAGAGTTTTTTAAGTATATTTTGTTGGTTGAATTTATTTATAAGTTGGTAGGAATTTGTTAAAATCACAAATTTCAACTGTGAATTTTTAGTTAAAAGGTTTTAAATTTTTAGTTAAGAAGTTTTAAGGATTTTTTTAAGTGTTGAATCTATATATAGTTAAGGATTATATTTTAAATAATGAATGATCATGATTTGACCAAAAATGATTTCTTTGACTACATAATAGTTAACCAAAGTCCTTTATCCAACTTTTTTGTTGCCGCCAATTTACTAACTTGCATGGACGTCTTAATGGAAAAGAAACATGCATGAGTGTTCTAGTTCATAATTACATTCCCATTGGAGATGCATAAAAGGAAATAGTTATGCTTCTATTCTCAAACATATTATCATAATTTGTAATCTTATAGGTGTGTTACATGTGTGTTATATATTGTGATCGTGAGTTATAATTGTGAGTTTCTAGATTACTATCTTTAGCTAATCAAATCCACTTTCTTAGAGCATGAATAGGCCTAGTGGTTAAGAGCATGTGTTTCCTCCTAAGAGGTCATAGGTTCAAAAACTAGAAGGGGTTAGAGTAGGTATGACTTCATAGACATAATAATCAAATCATTGCGTGGAGATGGGTCTCTTGTCCCACAAACAAGGGGGTCTCATACGCCAATTTGGTGTTTGGCTTGGCTATGACTTTAAAATTGGATAATAATAATAATTAGGATATAGATTGTTAGAAATTCATAATCTATAAGGGTGAAGGCATGGAGATGGGTTACACTTTTTGGCAAGAGATGGCACATTTGGGTGGAAAAATGATTGTTCGATTGAGCCCTTTTTAATTACTCAATCGAGACGTTTGAGCACTTAAATAATGTAACCCAATGTTATTTATGAGCTTGATTTAGCCATGTCCTTGCGGTAGTCAAATGAAGGAGATTGGTTTTTGGATTTATTTTCTGGCTTAGGTAAGTTTTATTATATGGAATTGAATTTCAATATGTTATTTATTAATTTATATGTCACTGTACTAATTTACTTCATTATTTATTTTGTGCTTGATAATTAGGTACAACACTAGCATGTTTCCTTCAAAAAGGAAGAAATTGCATTGCCATTGAAAAA